>JBBPKT010000011.1:0-99417 GCA_038089395.1 Pulveroboletus frians
ACTCTACACTGCGCCCACGCCAAACGGACACAAGGTGTCCATCCTCCTCGAGGAACTCAAGGTTGTCTATGGCAGCCGCGTCGATTACGAGTAGGTCCACCCCCTGAATCATCTCACCTCTGTCCGACACCCCACAGCGTCGAGAAGATCGATCTCCGCACAAACCGTCAGAAGGAACCCTGGTTCATCGCTCTCAACCCCAATGGCCGCATCCCCGTCCTGGTCGATCGTGAGCACCATCCAGAGCCTTTCAGTGTCTTTGAATCCGCCGCCATTCTCCACTATCTGGTCCACAAGTACGACACCGAAGGCATCTTCACCTTTCCTCACGGAAGTGATGATGAGAGCGTCATGCTCCAGTGGATCTTCTTTGCCGTAGGTAGCCTTCTATCACCTTGCTCACGTTGACCGACGCCGTCCCACAGCACGGTGGAATCGGTCCCATGACAGGCCAAGGTTTGTCGTCTCTCCCTCGCTATATCAGTCAGACTGACCCAACTCCCCGATCAGCATTCCACTTTATGATGGCTGCCCCCGAAGATGTTCCATATGCCAAGAAGCGTGCGTGGTACGGTTATTTATTTTCACACCGTCTTGACTCATCCTCTTCCAGGCTATACTGACGAGACCATCCGTTTGTACAACGTGCTCAACATTCGTCTCGAGGGTCGCGAATATCTTGCGGGCCCAGGACAAGGCAAGTTCAGCGTTGCAGAGATTAATATGTTCCCCTGGTACGTTGCATGTTTGGCACAAGCAGTCGTAACCTCATGCATTGTCACCAGGATCCGTACCCACCAGCGTCTTGGGATAGACCTCGATGCGTTCCCCAACATCAAGGTAAGTTTCCCACAAGCCGCGAACTAGACGCGATCCTTACCGTGAATAGACCTGGCTAGAGCGCATCGCCGCAAGGCCCGGCGTTGTAGCCGGTCTCCAAATACCCTAAGTGCGACATAGTTGGAGGTAAACAACCGTCGTGTAATCGTAGTCGAGATTGTTGCCCTTCAACGGGCCTGTTCAATTGCATGGACACTTTATCACGTGACTGATAAGATCAACGAAAAGCGTTCTCGTCAGGCATTGCAGGGATGGCTCAAGTTCAAGTAGCGTCTGCCTACATTTCTGCGTCGGCCAATCGCTTCAACCATGCCGCCCGTGTCTCGCCCAACTCTGCTCTCGTAGCGTTCGGAGCGGGTCGCCTTGTAGCTTTCTGGAATGTCGACGCGAGTCGACCAGTCTTTACCCTGTCGTGTTCGGACTGATGGGCCTCTCGATCCTCTAGGACCAGATCGACAGTGGTGTCTACGAAACGCTAGCGGGTCACGAAGGCTTGGTGACCTGCGTGCGATTCCTCCGCAATGACTGCCTCGTGAGTGCAGACGACAAGGGGCAGATTCGCTTCTGGCAAAAGTTCGACAAGGTGCGACAGACGGCGTCTCCATAATCATCCGCCCTGACACTACAACTGATGTCAGTGGACTAGTACGCTCAGCGTGCATGCACATCTTCAACCGATCTCCGCGCTTTCTGTCTCGAGAGGCCTCCTAGTGACAGGGAGCTCAGATGCCTCTCTCAAGGTATGGACTATCTTCGATGAACAAGAAATTCGTATGTGATCGCCTCCTCTTTATCTGTTGGGGGTCCTGATTGGCCTCGTCCATAGCCAGGGTCGAGACTGCTCAAGTTATCTCCCTTGATGGAAAGTACCCGCTGGCAGTAGCAGTGACAACCCTCCCTTCTTCTCAAGGTTGGTACTAGTTCAAAATAAAAAGTTCGGAAAGTCACTTTGGACCCGCTGTGTCTTGATAGCTACTATCCTCGCCATCGGTACGACCGACAGAATCGTACAAATCTGGACACGTTCTGACGGCAATGTGCGTCTTGGTCCTTGTTGATCCATGCTTTCTATAATCTTCCTTGCCTCACAGTTTGTTCGTTCCGTCGCTCTTCCGGGTCATGAAGACTGGGTGCGAGCCCTGGCATTCTGTGCATCGGCCCCATCTGCAGAAACCTCTGGGAACGATCAACTCATTCTTTCTTCGGGCTCACAGGATGGGACGATCAGATTGTGGAACATCAGTGCCCTGGGGACAGCAAAAAATCAGAGTAACGGGAACGAAAGCATGAAAACACTCAGTGATGATCTATTGGATGCATTCGAGGCTTCCCTGGCGGACCCTACGGAGGGCGAAGAAGGCGGAAGACAAATTTCGCTCAAGCGTCATATTCTCACTGTAAAATCCAAGGGTCTGGGGTAAGTCTCCCTTCCTGCTTCACTCGTGTATATGTGATCAAGTATTGGAAAGAGCCCGACAATTCGCTATAACCTTTGATGCTCTGCTTATCGGACATGAAGCAGGTGTGACATCACTAGCATGGAAGCCACTTTCCCCAGAAAGCGCATCGTCACCACAAGTTCTTCTGTCAAGTTCAACAGACTCTTCGTTGATCCTATGGTCTCCAAGCCAGCTCTTACCTTCGGCGCCATCGCGCGATGTCACAGCTGGTTCAATATGGATAAACCAACAACGGTTCGGCGACCTTGGCGGACAACGTTTTGGGGGGTTTGTCGGCGGAATCTGGGCGAAAACCACGCATGGCGACGAGGTTATTGGATGGGGGTGGAATGGAGGGTGGAGACGCTGGCGATCTGTGCAGGTAACGGAAAGCAGCCCGAACACTGCGCAGTGGAGAGAAATCGGAGCCATCAGTGGACACAGTGGGCCGGTGAAAGATCTTAGTTGGAGTCCGGCTGGAGAATACATCATCTCGGTCGGGTAAGTCGGGTTCAATAACTTCATGTGCATGCCTGGCTGAGTGTGTCAGGTTGGACCAGACGACCCGCGTCCATGGCGCTGTTCCCTTGTCCTCTGCCACCCCACCTTCCTTGGGTGTAGTGTGGCATGAATTGGCACGTCCTCAAGTACACGGATACGACCTCGTAGGGGTGACTTGGCTTGGTCCGTGGACATTTGCAAGTGTCGCAGACGAGAAAGTCGCTCGTATTTTTGAGGCTCCTCGAGGGTTTGTGGAGATCATTGAGAAGCTGGGTGTTCGTGGTGCGGTGGAGAGTACCGTGAGGATTTCAGAAGAACTTTAGGTCCAGGTGTACTAATGACGTTTTGTTAGGCAGCGCGGCCAATCGCAGCCCATGTACCTCCACTGGGATTGTCAAACAAGGCAGTTTGCGAAGGTCAGACTCTTCATTTCAACCCATTGTCTACTATTCTTACATTTTGCTTTCGGCAGTACCGGTTCAATTAGACCCTTCGCGATCAGACAGGCGGCCTTTTGAAGGTGAACTCGCGGCTACAACACTCTGGCCCGAAACGGAGAAAGTCTTTGGCCATGGTTATGAGGTGACGATACATGCATCTCTTCGAAGCGAGGTATCGAACACTCCTTCCTTCCGTTCAGTCGATAACTGTCGCGTCATCCAACTCTGGTGATTTACTGGCTACAGCTTGCAAGGCTACCTCTGCCCAACATGCTGTGGTTCGTGTGTATTCGACTTCTACATACCAACCGTTTGGTTCGCCACTGGAAGGACATCTGCTCACGGTCACACGTATCGCTTTCAGCCCTGACGATCATTACATTGTAACAGTCAGTCGTGATCGCACGTGGCGATCGTTTGAAAGGCGGGACGACGGTGCGCCATTCACGCTCATGCGACCTCGGCTGACATACTGCGACCCCATCCTTTTTCCCGCAGGATACTTCCCGGTCGCCGCGGACAAATCCCATACGCGAATCATTTGGGATTGTGCATGGAGTCGTGAAGGGGACATTTTCGCCACTGCTTCACGAGACAAGACGGTAAGTCGTCGTTTGGGCTGCTGCTGGGTGGTGGGTCACAGCGCTCATTGCCAAGATAAAAATCTGGTCTCCGAGAGGTGGTTCGGACCCTTGGCCTATGCTCGTGACGTTGAAATTTGCGGAAGCAACGACCGCAGTTGCTTTTTGTTCCCTAGACACTACAAGGTAAGGTAGATTTCTGTGTTTGGTAGGCGGATAGACTATAACCGATACCAAGGCGGTTGCTCGCGATCGGCTTGGAATCGGGAGAGATTTTCATCTACCACAACCTGATCGCTGCACCAGGAAAATGGGAGGTTTCAAGTTCGATTCCCGTTGGGTATGAGATTCTCTCCTCGAACCTGTACATAGGGCTCAACTGTGACCAGTGTCGCGCACGTGGATCAGATCCATAGACTGGCATGGCGCTCTACCGATGAACCTACCAAGAAATATCTTGCCTCGTGCAGTGAAGACGGTACACTTAAAATATCGGCGGTCCACGTTGGTGTATAAAGTAAGTATCTGCGGGAAGGCAAGAGGGGGAAATCATGTAACACAGTATACGCAAGGGAAGCGCAGTTAGTTGAAAGAAAAAATCTGCTATACAGTGGTAAGGATCGAGAAGGGTGTCGGGCGGTAAAGCAATCGACAATCAGATGGATACGGAAACAGTTTCGTTCGTATGGGTCGTGGTTTTGGAGGTGCCAGATATACGGGTATAGAAACGGGTCAGTGACCGAAGGGTTGCCTGTATGAGTTGATATAATAGCGAGTAACTGATGATGTGAATAAGCAAAAGCGGGGCCAGTGACTCCAGTAAGCGGGCCCGTGCACATAGGGATACAGGAACATGGAAAATCGTGAAGCTTTAGACAATATCGCGAAGACTCATCGGAACCTCGGGCTGTACGAATACCGGTCAACGCATTATCCCGGAGGAAGGCAAGAAAGACCGTACGCATTTTATCCTACGAGGACGGTCCACGGTGAGCAAGATTCCCGCAGATAAAGCTTGAAAATTCTTACTTGTAGAAGCATTCGATGGAACGCAGCATTTCGACGTCTCCGCCCGTCGCGGTCACAAAATTGATGATAACACCGGCGCGTGCGTAACTTGACGCGATGGCGGGAGCAACACTTTCGAAGCCCTGCGGTGAGAAAAGATGAATGAGAATAGGGCGGTGCTTACCGATGGGCATATTCTTCCACTGCTTTGGGAAGATCTGTCAAGTCTTTAGCACGCGAAGGGAAGAAATCGGTGATGGCTTGGCGCACCGTAATTGATGATGAGAGGCACGTGAGAGATTTCCGGGATCTTGACTTGAACATCATTGACGACCAACACCTTGGTCACTTGTTGCCTCATCATGACCGAAGCAGAGCTTCTAAACTTGTTCAGAGCTGCCAACTTGGTCCCGGCATTCATTTCTCCGTGCTGAAAAAAAAAAGGTAAGCTTCAAAGTAATGTTAAACTGACCAACTCACAAGCGGAACTGCTTCTAGTCCACGACTTGTCAGTTTAAACACGACAGAGTCCAAGGCGTTCATTCCGCCGACATGAACGATCGCTTGGTTGACCTCGACGTCATCGAAAATGTCGGCCAACGCATCCAACTTCCACTCTCGAGCTTGAGCTGTTTCCACGCTCGAAGCTCCCCTACCGGAACCAATGATTCCATGGCCGCTACCTGGTACACCGATATTCGTAGAATCAGCACGACCCCCTGCCGTGAAAGCAAGGTATAAGTAAAACTGTCGTAAGCCCCGGGAACCTTGGCTCGTTTCGGTACTTGTGACGTTCCCGTCCCTGCGTACCAGGACCCTAACGGGTTCTCTGAGCTGGATGGCTGTCGCAAGGTTTAGAACGTCCTGAGGCACTGTGTTCGAAAACAGGGCGGATTGGCGCTCGATTATTCCCGAGTTTCCACCTAGATCGCTAGGAGAGGATGGAGGGATAGTGGAATATCTTCGTGCAGAGTTGACTGCCCCCGCTAGGGGGGCGTTGGTATCAAACGAGGCGAATGATTGACCGGAGCCACCAGAACTTGGCGTTGGAGTGCTTGGACCAATAGGACGAGTTCTAGGGGGAGGGAGCAGCTTGACGATATTGAAAACATATTCATGCAGGTTTCGAGCAATCAGTTGGTCGACTTCGTCAAGTACCAAGAAACGAACTTCTGAACCAGTGAGACCCCCTGGGGAAGTAAACAATGCATGTAATTTTTGTGGTGTCCCGCAAATGATGTGCGGCATGTTCTGCTGAAGTAGGCGGAGTTCCTGCGTGAGGTCGTTCGCATTAGTTGACGTGCCCACTCCTAACGCTGAGCGGATGCCAATGGGTCCCCCCAAGTCTCGAATCATGCGTTGAGCCTGTGTCGCCTGGTCTACCGTGGTGGATATCATCACGGCAAGTGGACCCCTGTTGGGAGGTCTGCCTGTTGTGTTGACCACGGCGACTTGAATGGCAGGTATGACGTATGCAGCAATGCGCTCTTGGGTCGGGGGGGCTTGTGCAATGATGTCGCAACCCCGGAGAAGGAAGGGTAGGGCGCGCTGCTGGATCTTATTGGGTGGACCAACACTGATAATCAACTAAATCAGTCTCGGGTGAACTGAGTGTATAAGAAACTGAATCACCCAAATTTGCTGAGGGAACGAAGAAGGTCAGGGGCGAGGTTTAGCTGCTCCCATTTGGAGACCATGGGACCACCATCGCGAGAAGTGCCTGACCAGTCACTGCCCTGCCCATCGATAATCTGCTGGTCACTAAGTCAGAACTGCGTATTGTGCTCAAGACAGCAAGGTCACACCAACCGATTCCCTGCGCATCAATCCTCCAGTGACAGATCGGCGTTTGTCACGTGCGGGGTCGTTACGTCCAAGGGCCGTAACGTTGTCCGCCCTTAGAGGTAGATCGAGGTTTCCTGCGGACCACGTTCGTGTTGGAGGGTTCGGAGTACGAGAAGATGCCCTTAGATCAAGCCGATTGGGCAGCGCATGACCCAGCAATGCGGGATTGGGGCCGATGTTAGTCCCAAACGGCTGGTTTGGGGGAAGATCTGGTGTGTGAGGGGTAAGTCGACCAAGGGCAGTCGTATTCTGAATGTGTTGTTGTGTTTGTAACGCGAGAAGCTGACCGACAGATGTGGTCAGAGTATTGATGCGTTGTGATATTTGGGTTATTTCATCGGGAGGCGGGGACTGGTTTGGGGCGATGCCCACACTAAAGGATGGTCTTGGTCTGGCCAAGGAGGTAGCGGATTGACCACCTGTAGGTGCGAATGGGTCCTTGAACTCCGGCTGCGAACTACCAGTCTGTGGCGTGCTGTTAAATGAACGCTCAACAAGAAAATCCACTTTGCGGTGGACCTCACGGAGCTCTCGCTGGACTTCGTGCGTCGTGAACTCGCATCGCAGCAGACGCTCGATGATGTCTTGAATGAGGGGTGATGTTTTGAGCTGAGCATCAAGGTTTTGCGAGAGCTCTCCACCAGAGGTGAACTGACTGCCGGAATCGAGAGAGGAAGGAGAGGAGGATACAAATATACCATTATTATTGAAGGATGGACGAGATGGATTGTTCATGATGTTGACAGGTGGCGTATGGATGTGTCCCCTGGGTTGCTGGATGGGCGCTGGGGAAAAGGGAGAGTCTGCTAGTATCCGCGATCTCTCATCCGTAGTGACTGATCCGTATGTATCGTCCGCTTCTGGCAGGGCCTCTAAACTTCTAATAGCGCTCATTTCGCGGGCACGAGGAAGATTGAACGGTCTGTCGAGCTCTCCATAACGCGTAGTTGATGAGTCATCGGGAATAGTTGGTGATGGTTGAACGCGCATGTCAGGTGGGCGTTCCTGGTTCTCGCTGTCCTGAGCAGGACTTGGAGAGGAGCGCACGGACCTGTGCTCGACAGGAGACGTGGAGAGCGTAGAGACGGACTCCCGAACCTGCTCTCGGAGTGTGGGAACTGCAAGACCAAACCCACCAGGCCCGCCATCACCCTCACCAACACGCATGCTTCCGGGGAAGAAAGGCGTAGATGCGGGGTTCAGAGCTGCGGTTTTCGCCATTGTGCGGGAAGATCCAAAGTGTCAAGACTAGATGCACGCGAGTCGGGCCAAGATTCAGTTAGCGAGACGACTTTGTGCAGCAGATCTGATCTCACCTGCACGTCGTGGGGTCAGGCCAGTTCCATGCAGAGATCTGATGAACAATTGGTGGGCTTGCGGACAGCTGACGGTGCCCTCGCAGGGTCGTTTGAGGGTGGAGGTCGCCAAAGAACCTATGGGATGCGAAAAGGGCACAGCTGTTTAACCGACTCCCAATGTGCGAAAGTGGCACTGAATAGGTCCGAACGCATTTATATCTCATACAAAGGGCACAGGCAAGTCGAACGAAAATGTACATGGGGAAACCATTACATGATGCCCTCTCGAAAGGTAAGGCCCATAAACCGGAACTGCCTGCGCAATTTTCGGTCGTTTTCATATTTGGAGTCGAGGAGGACCGTAGGCTCAAGCTTCAGTGATCTGACAAGAGACGAATGAGCACCCACGCTCTCATGATCACGCAAGATCCGTACCCGAGCACGCTCGCCTGAGCACGGCGCGGATCTGGTGGTTCCAGCCTCGACCGGTAATCTTCCAAACGCTTGGCAACCTTTTCCCGCACCTCCGGAAGGTCGGAAATGGCTATAGAGACCTGAATGAAAAGAATGTAAGCCCGGGCTTGGTCGCGAAACGGTCAACTTACTGTGAGTCTGCGCCCTCCGAGGGTACCTCCTAGCCTGCAAGCCCTGTGCCTGGCTGTTCTTGATTCGAAAACCACGATGGCATACTGGCGAACTCTCATGTTTTGGTGGTAGCTAGCGGGTGGAGGTTTAATTGTCATGGCCACTCCACCGCAACAGTGAATCTTGGCTGATAGGATTTTCCCGCAAGAGCTGAAATGTGCCCTCAACGCGTTCTCATCTATATCAGGACCAATCTTTATGATAGATCATCAAGTGAAATCGAAAATAGAGAAATCGTAGCAACCTACATTTCCCACATATGCGATACAGGGTTCAGCCAATTGCTTGGTTCTGTGAACTCGTTTTGCGGCCTGTTTGACGGCAGCCTTTGTCTTGCCCAGCCTGTGAGCGCGGGTACGACGTGACGTCGTGCGTGGCTTTTGCGGGTGAGTACCCCACTTCAGTCCACCGGGTTGGACTGCGTTGCCGCGGAATGACGTACCTGCGGGTGGGTGTTCTGCGCCGGCGTAGAACCAGTGGAAGCTACAGAGGTGCTGGGAGCACGAAATTTGGCCATTCGCGCGATTGTGCGGGATGCTATCGACTTGATGAATTGTGGACTTGTAGGCGTGAGTTTGGTATCACCCGAGGAGGCCTTTTGAACTAGAGTGGGTCTTGCCGGGACATGGGGCTGGTGCTTTGAACATGCCAGCGATGACAGCTTGGAATGGACATCAATTGGAACGAGTTGGACGAACAATAGACGAAAAGTGTGGACCGTCTGGTCCCACGACGTTATGTCATTTGTCCGCTTTGACACCGACAAGTTTCGGCCCAATTTGCTTTGACATGGCTGCCCGAGACACTGCTCGGTTGTACCGCAGCGTGGCCAAAGAGGTTGCGAGAGCGGTAGATGTGTTGCTTGGACCTGTGGGGCTATCTGACTTGTTGTCTTTCTAGAGCATCTCGCCACGGACGCAGAGAAACAAAGATATCTCGGCCAACCTGCGAAGACTGTTCGAGCGATGCAGCCAATCCGACCGTCCTGAGGCATTTCGCCACGACGTGGAAAACATGGTGACCTTTATGCGCTCGCAGAGGGAGTACAAGGTAGCTGTGGTCGTCTCGGAGCGAACAAGGCTGACTCGATTGCGCACGCAGACGCTGCTGGAGAGATACAACCCGCTCGTCGACCTTACGGGGGAGGAAAGGATAGAGGCCACAGCGCGGAGAGTGGGACTGAACATGCCAGTTCGAGTTGAGTAGGCTAGTACGTTGCTTACCTGTCTCCGACCTGCATTGGTGCAGATGGCCTCCTCATCGTTCTCGACGACGGTGCTCCAGTGTGATCCAGCGTCGGTGTCGTTTGACGACGACGGTCGACCCCGAATCTCGTCTGAACCCACACTCGCATCTCTCCGCGTCGCTGTCCGCCATCTCCACGCACGCCAGCCCGTCGCCTTTCCGACCGAAACCGTCTACGGCCTCGCCGCCCTCGCCCTCGATCCCAACGCCGCCGCACGCATCTTCTCTGTCAAGGGCCGCCCCTCTGACAACCCCCTCATCGTCCATGTCTCTTCCCAAGCCATGCTCCTGTCCCTCCTTCCTCCCGACTTCACCATCCCCCGATCATATCAGATACTGATCAATGCTTTCTGGCCTGGCCCACTGACACTCCTCTTTCCGAGCGATGCAACCAAGATACCCAGTATCATTACCGCGAATCATCCGACCGTCGCCGTCAGGATGCCTTCCCATTCACTTGCGCGCGCGCTCATTGCCCTCTCCAACGCTCCATTAGCAGCGCCAAGCGCCAACTCTTCAGGAAAGCCAAGTCCTACTCGTGCCGAACATGTTTTCCGCGATCTCAACGGCAAGATCGGTCTCATCTTGGATGGTGGGCCTTGCAGCGTTGGCCTCGAGAGCACCGTCCTAGATGGCTTGCACGACGATGGCAACATCCGTATTCTCAGACCAGGCGGTGTTACAGCAGAGCAGGTGGAGGAGGCACTCAGGCTTGCTTACACTGGAAACTCGATACCCAGGGTTCTCGTTCATCGTCGCGACTTCGTGGACGACACTATCGAGCAAGCCCCCACCACCCCAGGCATGAAATATCGTCACTATGCACCTACCGTTCCAGTCACACTGCTGCGAGCCACCTCTCATCCACCGAGTGGAACGAACTCTGTCTCCGCATCCGCTTTACTGGCATCCCTGAAAAGGACGAACGTCGCTAACCTGCCTCCCAAAGTGGGCTTGTTGGCTCCGTCAGAATCTATTTTGGCCAAAACACTCCTTGACGATCCAGTGATCCAGTGGCATCGCTATAGTCTGGGGTCCCTATCG
This sequence comes from Pulveroboletus frians, assembly GCA_038089395.1. Classification (NCBI taxonomy): domain Eukaryota; kingdom Fungi; phylum Basidiomycota; class Agaricomycetes; order Boletales; family Boletaceae; genus Pulveroboletus; species Pulveroboletus frians. Next base: position 10,887 of record JBBPKT010000011.1, read on the forward strand.
AAACTGACCGTCATTGCCCAACGACTTTTTGATGGGTTGTTGACGCTCGAGCAGGAGGGCGTCGACCTCATTCTTATAGAAGAAGTTCCCGAAGAAAACGAGGGTTTAGCCATCATGAATCGAGTGAAAAAGGCAGCCGGAGAAATATGCTGGATCATTCCTATAGATGCCCATGTATGACCTCGCTAGAACGATGTGTTAGCCCTGCTGTGCACGTGATGCTCGCACATAAGTGATAGTTTACCGGTTACCAGCGCACACATTCCAATGACAAGACGAAAACATGACGAGTTGACCACCGACGACCTCCTCAAGTTACAGGAGGGGCCTTCCTCAAAGAAGATCCACGTTTTCACCTCATCTGTCGATTCTAGACACCTAGTTGGGGTAAACGACGGATCACGTTCCACTTCACCATCAAGCCCGGGAGACCACTCAACAGACCAAGAAGATTCTCAGGATGACTCTGACTCCTCTCTTCTGCAATTCGATGAAGAGAAAGCTGCAAGCCATCGTTTAGAGTTGAGGGGAGCCATGCAGGACAGCGGACGTCTCAAGCCGATCTCCCCATGTACCCGAGCGCTGGCTCAAACGCCAAAGCATTCGATCGGATCCTTCAATGATATGGGCATTTCATCTGCATTGGAAGCTGCCCTCCACCGCATGTCCATCAACACGCCAACTGAGGTTCAAGCTGCCTGTATACCACCAATCCTGGCAGGTGCGGCCTGGTGGCCAGGTACTTCGAGCGTCTCGTTAATGCTAGTTCCCTGTAGGGCGAGATTGCATTGGTCATGCTGAAACGGGTTCAGGAAAAACTATTGCGTTCGCTATCCCTATCCTTCAAAAACTGTCTTATGACCCGTACGGAATCTTTGCTCTTGTTCTCACTCCAACACGGTACGGGAATTCTACTTTTGCTATGTGGTATGAACATTCAGGCCCGACTTTGTTAGCGAGTTAGCATTTCAAATATCGGAACAATTTGCCGTGCTCGGTGCCCCACTAAGTATTCGTACATCAGTTATTGTTGGGGGTATGGACATGATGACCCAGGCCCTTGAACTTGATGGTCGTCCCCATATAGTGATCGCTACACCTGGTCGTATGGTAGACCACCTCAAAAGCAGTAGCGGTGACTGGGACCTTTCAAGAATAAAGTTTTTGGTCAGTAATGTTCGTCTTCCACTACAGATCTAATAAACCGAAGGGCCAAATAGATTCTTGACGAAGCGGATCGTCTATTGACACCCACATTTGCACCAGAGTTATCATACTTATTTAATATTCTACCTACGGATCGACAAACGTGTCTCTTCACGGCTACATTAACGCCACCCGTTGAATCTGTGGCTTCAATGCCTCCAAAGCGAGGCAAAATGACACCATTCTTTCACCGCACCGAATCGATGTGAGTCGAGCTTTAGTCGTCACGTATTCAGATCTCATCATCGTCCAGGGTTGAGACGGTTGCAAGCTTGAAACAATGTTACGTTCTTGTTCCATCGCATGCACGAGAAAGTTATCTCTTTCACCTTCTTTGCAATCCTCCGGAGGACACGTTGCCATTTCGTGGCGTACCGCCAGCGCCCGCAGGGAACAGCAAAATCAGCAAGTCAAAATCGTCGAGAAAGGGAGCTCGGGAAGAGGAAGACATAATACAGCCTCCACCAACAATAATATTCTGTACGAAGCCTCGTACCGCCGCTTATCTCACGATTTTGTTGAAGACGCTCTCGATCCGGAGTACAGCACTGCATTCTCGCCTTACGCAGCGTGAACGCCTGGCATCATTGTCGCTATTCCGTTCCGCGATTGTTCCAGTTCTGGTCTCGACAGGCGTTGGTGCCCGGGGCTTGGACATTGAGGATGTAGCAATGGTCGTCAATTGGGACCTCCCGAATGAGCCGGAGGAATACACTCACCGCGTTGGGCGAACGGCCCGCGCTGGAAAGGGGGGTGTTGCGATCAGCTTTGTTACTGAAAAGGACGAAGATCGGATATTAAGGATAGAGGACCGCATCGGTATGTTGCCACAGCATCAGAGACGACGGATTTGTACATTCTTGTCTAGGCATCAAGCTTGCCTCCATGACGTTACCAGAAGATAAAGTGTTGGACAAGCTTAATGCAGTATCTACCGCTAAGCGGCTTGCAAATATGGTGCTGTATTACGCTAACTAGCTTTCTGATGCTAAACGTTGTCCAGGAGCTCCATGACTCGAGGTTTGGGGAACGGGAGGAAATTCACAAGATTAAAAGTCGGAAAAGGTGACCATGTGGGTCGGATCCGGAGTGAGTAGGTACTGGCCGAAAGCAATGGTACGGCAATTTCCAGTGTGTCGGGGAACTAACGGACGATCGTAGAACACAGGCTCTGTATGCAATGTACCTCAGACAGCTGATGACTGGTAATCAAACAGTTGTCCTGCCACGCACTCTGACTCTGAGCGACAGGTTTCGGCATCATGTGCCGCGGAGAGTAATCAAGCTCCGCTTTAAGCTTTAAACCCCGCGATTGACGGCGCTGTTCTTAATCCGTTTCGGGCATTTCTGGATCTTCCCCCTGTTCCGTTACGTTCCCCCGCCGCCCCGTCGCAAAAGCCCCGGATTCCACAAGCACTGAAACTTGTACCATTCATATTTATCTGTTTTATATCCCTCCCCTTCAAGCCAGGTGACATGTCCAATTCCGTTGAGCACACAGACTGGGACTTTGTGCTCCAGTTCGTCTCCGAACCACTCGACCTCGAGATGCCTGGCCCGGAGAAGCTTGTGGCCGGAAGGGTAGAGCCACCGACTGGTACCACATTCATGCAGGTACCCACACCACCAGTACGTGGTCCATGTCCGAGCGATGCCAACATGAACTATCAGCTTTCTAGGAATCGTTCACCGCCTCCCCATCAGACTCTCCTTCTGATGAAAATTCCCTGGTCTCAGTATCAACCACTTTTTTCCCTGGCGCACAGAATCATGCCGTCCCACCTGACCTGGTCCTTCTGTCATCCGACTCCGTGTTCTTCTACGTACACGACCACGTTCTCCTTGCCGCATCGGACAATAACTTCAATTCTTTGCTTCCACCCTCCTCAAAGGCAAGGTCCGGTCCTATGGGTCCCGTAATTCACGTTTCAGAATCCTCTGTTGTTCTCAACATCGTACTCCACGCTGTTTACGTCATGTCTTGTGCTCATTATTCGCCATCATTCGAATCGCTCGCAGCGGCACTGAATGCCATGACTACGTATGGGATCTCACTCAGGACTCACGTCGCCCCGAACACCTCCCTTCACACCCTTTTTTTGTCGCTCGCACCCATCTACCCGCTGGAGCTTTATGCACTCGCTGCATCACATGACCTGTATGACCTGGCAGTGCCGACTTCAGCATACTTGCTCTCGTTTTCTCTTGCTTCACTCACAGACGAAATGGCCGAACGAATTGGCCCCAAGTACTTAAAGCGACTATTCTTTCTGCACTTTGGACGCGCCGATGCGCTTAAACGCCTCCTTTTACCGCCCCCCCACCCTCACCCTCCCACCCCAACTTGTGACTACTCAGAACAGAAAAAACTAACCCGGGCATGGGCGTTGGCATCCGCCTACCTTGCATGGGATGCAAGACCTGGTAAGGACCCGTAGAACGAGAGAGCATATCGAGTTGACACAATACCGTAGATTTGGCAATGAGTACCATGGAATCGGCCCTCGCGCCGCTAGGCGACCAGCTGTCTTGCGAATCCTGCCGGCGAGCACTCCAGGAAAGGCTTAAAACCCTCCTCATGCAATGGTCCGTAGTGAAGGTGATGTTTTTAAACATCCATTCTGAAGCTTTTATGCTCAGTACCTTTTAGAGGACAATTTAGCCACGCAGGTCGTCACTAGTTCGCAGCCAAAATGATCGACTCGTGGTTATACCCCCACCTCTCAAGAGAGAATGATGCCCCAGTGTGCGATTCAGTTTCTTCAGCGTCGTTTGATTGCAACCTTCATTTGTCTTCATTCTTTTCTGTCGAATATTGTTTTCCTTGCAGCATATCATTTCTGTTTTTCCTCCGACTCGACGCATGTGTACGTACTTAGCATTCGCAATATTCACACTCCACATCTCTATGAACACCAACCTTTTTTATATCCATGCCCATGCAAGGAATTATATATTAGGGTGGTTGCACACATACACGCAAGTGGTATCGATAGGTATAACGCATATGAATCCCACTTGCGGCACATAAGGTAAGAAGTTTCAACAAAGTGGAATGCTCGGCTTCGATGTCAGAGTAACGAGCGTTAGCGCGGCGATGGGATGGACTGATCGGCATATCTATATCAGCCTTGTTCTATCGCGTCTTGTCCTCGGCCAGAATGGCATCATTGAGCTCGTCCAATGGAGCCAGTTCCTTCTTTTCTACAAGATCAAACTGTACGACGAAGCAAATGTGAATAGGAGGCACCCTGGGAATATCGGGGACGTACTTCATTGACGAACAAGAAAAAGTGACGATAACTAGTGTTCAGGTGAGCTAGAATGGATGGCAGGGCAGCTGATCAATTCCCCCATTTACATCCAAGATGTTGGGTATACCTTCGATACCCAAGGCACAGATTTGATCAAAATGGTTGCTGTAGATGTGTGCATAGACACGGAACAACCTTCGAATAATGGTGCGGACGGTGTCTCGGAAATTGCGCGGAAACGGGACACCTGTAGGTTTGAATTTGGGAGGTCGTCACGACAAATGGGGGTTCATCGGTACCTATCTTATTGGGGAAGACATTCTCGTCGTCCAGAATATTTTGGGCCCAATTCATCAATGCATCCACATATTCCGGAGCTGCAAGCTTGGTAGGCCTCTTATACTTCACCCCGTCTTCCCACAAGTACTCATACCTTTCGATCTGTTAGGGGTAGACAGAGAGTATACAGCGCTTGCTCACCGAGGGCCTGCAGACATGATCGGACACTGACTCGCGAAGCTGAGCCGAGTGACACGGAGAGATCGGTAAAGATATCGCACGTACCTCCTGCGGCGTACAGAATTCCGTTACTGTACCATACAGCATATTCAGATGATTGAAGAAGTCAACAGCTGAACGCTGACGGATGAGCATCTTCATAGAAGGCGGACGAAATGTGAATCAGGACACACCATGAACGGCGAGCCATTCGTTCACATCTTCACCCTCCGGAAGCTGGACAGCGAGCCTCAAGTTGCCCGATCCCTTGAGACCGTCGCCGCTAGCATCAGAATGTACTGGTCCATGAGCCTGCTTCATATCGCCTCACCAGCGTGGCTTCTGCATATTTGCGCAACTGGTACTGTTTCGTCCCCTCGGGTATGTCCTTGCGAGGTTTGAAGGTTCGCGTCTTTCCTCTGCGCGATAAGGGCTGCACGTTAGCTTCATACCTCGGAATACGAGCGACCGATGACTTACAGACCAAAGAATGAAGACATCGTAAGATTGGACAAAGATGTAGTGCAATGCGTAGTGACATGCGATGGCGACTCAGATGTCCCAAGATTGGCAAACGCCGCTTAAACGTGACCTAATAAACGCTCGTAGTCGATTGATCAAACTCAGACAACGCGAAGCTATCAAGTATCTCGCGAATGCACAAGTCTCTTGCTGTCTACATAAATCTGACCACAACCTGATGGCCAACATTTTGGAAACGACGGCCCAATGGCGTTCTCAGGGCTGTCAAAACGGTACCTCGCAAGCGGGTTGCACGTGGTACCAAAAAGCTGTCAATACCGTCACAGCTCAAAAATGGCATCAATATAATGCTAGCTAGAAAAAGTCAAACGCCATGTCTCAGAAATGGTAGACAAGGATACATTGCAACAAACCAGTTAAAAGTAAACAACACTCATTTTCCAACCCTTTTTGAGAGTGAAGTTGTCCAGAGCTTCTTTCGCCGTCGACGCCAGTTCGGCGGATTCATAGAATACTTGTGCCATTTTAACCTTTGCACCGGCTGCATTCGGCGTCGGCGACTGTGCTACGTGTGTTGACAGGAAACCCCGGTACCTGTAACAATGTTGTCAAACAGGGGGAGTAAGGGCAAGGGATTGCTCACTGTTGGAAGAGGACGGAAAGAACGTCGTCTGTCACTTCCTGTGGTAAATTCGTACATAGTAGACGTGCAGACGGTTGATGCACAGGCGCAGGCATAGTTGCTTCGAGGAAAAGGTGAGCTATGGTACGCTCATCGGTGAGTCTACATACCCAAGGGCTTGACATGTTGCACGCTTTCTTCGTCTTCATCGATCTCCATCTCCTCCTCGTCGCTGGAGTTCCCTTGCGACTTTTCCCGCTTCGCGTTGGGGGGACCATCTGCGGTGTCATCGTCTCTCTGCCTCTTGTCTACAGAAGAGACGGTGATTTTTCCTATCTGTGCGGCTTCTGGTCGTGCATGTGCGGAAGTTGGAGGGCAAAAGTTTGGATTCTCTCTCCGGCACGTTGCGTATGACTTTGACTTTGCATAACCGATGCGCTGGATGGATCTCAGTGCAAGTATTACAAAAGGATGTAACAGACCATGGGTTTATCATAGAACACCATCCCCTCGCATGCCCTCATCGCGGTCGTCGCCGCAGTAAGATCAGTGAACACGAGGAATGCCTGTCCTCTCATTTTTGGGCTTTTCGAGGCCACCACATCTATTACTTTTCCGTACGTGGTAAAGAGGGCGTATAGTTGCGAGCGTAGTTCTTCCTTGTTGATCTTGTCATTGAGGTTGTTGATGTAGAGCGTCGTGTTTGGCTGGGACAGCGCCATCTGGGTCACCGTCCGACGAGACGACCGGAAGGGTCGCCCATGAGAGCTCTTTGCCCGATCTGGCAGGTACTCCCCACGGGTACATTACGACGAGCTCTCCTCGTCCTGCTCGTCGCCGTGTCCATCCCCCTCGTTCGCGTCGCCAAGTGCAGCAACTTGACCCAGCTGTCGTTGCTCTGCTTTGGTCGTGTTTTACCTCAAAAACGTAACCGGGCAAACAAACGCAAAACCGGCGTCCGAGTCCAACGTTCTTCCCCTTCCACGTCCATGAAAATTTGACGGCCTCCTGCGACGTATTCAGATGAACAGCTTGCAACCCTCGGAATGGCTTCCATCCTTCCTCGTCCCATTTTTTTCGTTGTCATATCTCACTTCCCCACCTCCCCATACTGACTCCTTCCACGATTCTTCCTATTATACCACCGGTATCCTCGATGCCTGCGTCATTGTCTCGTGTATTGCTGTTATGGCTGTGTTACGCGACGTAACACGCGTATTTCTCATGGAACCATTCGCCAAATGGAAGCTCACCCGTGACTGGGAAAGATCACAACGAGAAAAGATCAAGCTTGATGGTACCTCCATTGACTTGGCCGACGGCTCAGTCGCTTCGAACGGCACCGTCAGCCACAGAAAAGGCAAACATGCCCTCCCCGTCATGTCAAGAAGAGACGCGCGCAAGATACATAGAAGCATGCTGCGGTTCGCCGAGCAGGGCTGGTCTTTCATCTACTACACTGTCAACTTCGCGTTTGGCGTCGTAAGTCATCTTTGTCAACGAGGCACAAGCAGGCACTCCGGTCTAACATCCTACACTTGTAGTATGTGCACCGTAACTTTCCCACTCGAGTGTTGCGTCCTACAGACATGTGGTTGAATTACCCTCACACGCCCCTGGCTGGCACCGTCAAATTCTATTATCTTACCCAGACCGCCTTCTACCTTCACCAAGTGTTGATCCTCAATGCTGAAGCTCGGAGGAAGGATCATGTCCAAATGATGATGCATCATATCATTACCATAATACTCATGGTTGCGAGTTACGCTTACAATTTCGCTCGCATAGGGTGTCTTGTCATGATGTTGATGGATTGTTGTGACATTTTCTTGCCTGTAAGTGGCTTTCGAACATAAGTGGACGGATGATTCTTACTCAGTGGACACTAGCTTGCCAAGATGCTGCGATACATTGCTCTGTATACCCTTTGCGATATAACCTTCACCGTTTTCATGATCTCTTGGTTCATCACTCGACATGTCCTTTTCATCATCGTCATCAAATGTGTTATGGTGGACTCCATACAGCTTGTCCCTGTAATGTGGGCACCGGAAAAAGGCAACTATTTCTCTCCTTTGACACACAAGGCCTTCTCTGGTTTGCTGGTTGCACTGCAGGTGAGTTGAGCCGTTGATCTACCTGTTGGGTACTCACGTGACATCGTGCAAAGGTGATTCAGATCGTCTGGTTCGGGATGATTTGCCGCGTCGCATATCGGGTTGTGACTGGTCAGGGGGCGTCTGACGATCGCAGCGACGAGGAGGAGTGAGTACACCGTGGATGACGCTAGCCCGTGCTAACCTCGTACAGGAACAACGACGATGGGAAGGAAGAGTGATTGCATATCTTGGTAGACTATTCTACGGCATTTAATGTCAAAGGCTTCTGCTTTTGCATACCTCAACGCGCCATGTTTATACCATAATTTCAAGTTGCTTGCGTTTGTCTGATCATGTCTATTGTGAGCTGGCTTGGGTCGTTCACACCTCAAGGGTCATTTCCTTTTCGAGAAGACTTAGTCTGTCACTGCACAGCTGCGAGTCGTCCCTAACCCATCTTGTCTTTATTCATATCCACACTGCACCATGATGGCTGGTTTTATGTCTTTCTTTGGGGGGAGGCGGGACTCCAAGCAAGCCGCTCGTGATGCTATCGTCTCACTCAGGCAGCAACTACAGATGATAGAGAAGAAGGAAGACTACCTCCAGAAGAAAATAGACGAAGAATTGAAGAAGGCAAAGGCAAATGCTGTATCGAACAAAGCGGGTACGCCATCTACGATAGACGCCTGCACCCACTGAGGGGGCCTCGTGTCATCGACCAGTTGCAACACAGGCGCTCCGCCGGAAGAAGCAGAGCGAAGCCGAGATGGAACGATTAAACGGACAGCGTCTGCAGCTCGAACAACAAATCAACACGTTAGAATCGGCGAACCTCAACCTTGAGACAATGCAAGCCATGAAGAAGGCCTCTGACGTGTTAGAGCAGATCCATGGGCACATGTTCGTTGTGACTCATCTCTCTCCTCTCTCTCAAACTGGATGATGCCCTTAGGAAATTGAGTAACGTGGATGCGACGATGGCGAGGATTGGTGAACAACGAGATATAGCGAACGAGATCGCAGAAGCAATATCTGCGCCAACGGACCAAACTGACGAGGTAACTTACCATCCCTGAGCTAGCACTGCAGACGTTCACAGCACCCCTAGGATGTACTAAGGGAAGAGCTGGCTGAGCTTGAGCAACAGCAATTAGATGAGCGCCTAGCCGGGGCAGAACATGTGCCTGTACATATTCCTTCGGGCGCACGGGAAGCGCGTAAGTACCGAGGAAATATCCCCTTCCATGGTCAGATCATTCACCTTCATTTAAACCGACAGCCAAGCAGATTGCAGTGGAGGACGACGAGGAAGCGCAGTTGAAGGAGTTGCAGGCTGCTTTGGCGATGTAACGCCTGCGCTAGCGTTGTATCATACTCTCAGCCTGGGTTCATGTGTCCGGATAGCATGTTTCATCATCTACCACTTATATCCCATCACCTTCATTTAATAACGCCACGCACTTGGTGCTCATCGCTGACTTTGGGACGTATTCTGAAGTGGCTAGTGTACAGGATAATCAGTATTAAATTATGCAATGATGGTTACTAGACTATGAGTGCTGGAGAGTGCAAGTGCATGCAAAGAGGGAATGTGCAGGGGGAGATGCAAATGATGAAAGTGCTATGCAATCTTTGCTGGTCGGGGGTGGTGGTAAGGTCGAAGCATACAATAATCATGACGAAAAGCCACGAAGCCCCAGAACTCTGCGCACGTCAGAGGTAAAGCGCAAGGAGTCGAGGATGGGCAGCAAGTCAAGGAGAGCTTCGTCATGTGGATCATGGGTCCATCCCTCTATGGGTATACCATTCGCTGTCAAGGTTTAAATGAAACGTGGCGTGGAATCCATTTTGCCATACTGACCTTCATTGACACGGTAGCTGATCGGTGAGTTATCAACGAGGCAAACACGTGAGAGATCTTGCTCGATGACAGACAGATCTTTGGTATACGAGCCGTTGGGGAGCATCGTGCAGGACTATGGGAGACATTGAAAAAGGACACAGTAGCAAGGTTGGACGACGGACCTCCCGGAAGAAGCGACGGGCGAGGATGCCGCGTCCAGCATCTAACCAATCAATAACAGGATCCGCATACTCCTGCATTGAAGCAGTGAATACGACCAGTGTGTACCATCCAGAAACCTACAGCAGGTCAGAATCACAGAAAAGGTTCCCATACAGGACATACCTTGCGAAGGAAGTAGTCCACAAAAGGACGCTTATACACATGATACAATGTACTGCGACCGCCTAGAACTACTTCGACTGTGTGTCCTTTGTTACGTCTCCCGAAGCCGAGGAGCCCGAACCCGCCAGAGGATAGGGACATGGGCTTCGACGTTGAGTGTATGAGAGTCTCGTCCAAGTCGAGTACCAGTGTCTTTGGGAGATGGAAAGGAGTTTTATGGGCTGGCAAGGGAGGAGTAGCTTCTCTAGAGGCTTCAGCCAGTGGGGGCGGGAGGGACTCGTGTTCTGATATCGATAGAGATGTCAGACTGGGAAGAGGCGATGGGGGAGCAGGGAGGGAACCCTCTGACTCGGGATGGGTTCCGTACGCAAGGAGAGGTGAAGAATCTAGAGATAGTGGATGGATTGAGGGAAGCGGTGACTGTTGGGTTGCTGGTGGAACAGTGCGTGCATCGTCGTTTTTTGCGTCTCGCAAGCTCTGAGCATTAAGCTGGACCACCGCAAGCTGGTTTCGACTACCGTCGATTTCGCCAGGTATCCAAGAGGCCCATGTGGCGCATATTGTGTTCCAGACGGTAACAAAAACGCGGACAAAGAAGAGGCGTCTGAGAGTGCTCCTGAATCTGAGGCTTGGTGGTAGGCTGGCGGCTGTGTCCGAGCTGGATGGCTTGGGGAACCGGAATGGCAGAAAGCCAGAGGGGGAGGAGTAGGAGCGCTTTGGTCGAGCAAGGCCAGCGGGGTGCGGAGCATCTAGGGTTTGTTTGTCGGACCAGGGGGTCGCTCGCTTGAGAGAGCTGCCAGCGTCGGAACCACGACGCTTGACAGAGGGGCGATGGGGAAGAAATGGAGACTGAGGATCGACCGGGGTGGAAGGTGGGGTGCGGGGGAAGACGAGGACGTTGAGTTGGCGTGAAAGCAAGGCGAGCGAGTTCATGGGGACGATGGGGAGCCGTCAGGATGAGCGTCCGATTATTATCCCAGCTTGGTACGCACGTGCTACGACTTACATCACAGCGCTACTAGAGGATATATCTGAACTGCTTATGCTCTCCTTCCACTTCATCCAGTCTGCCATTCAGCGCACGAAGATGCTCCTTGAACACCCAGCTCATGATGATAGCGCTGCCCGAGCACGCAATACATATCCCGAACGAATACCCGTAGGTCGGTCCCCATATCGAGGGCCACACATATCTGTCGCAGTGTCCATCAGTGGTCCTGCAGCTCGATGACGGACTTACGACCCTGCGATGTTGCCCAACTGAGCGAACCCATTGATAAGCGACAGACATACCGCGCGTTTCGATGGTGGACGCGGGAACGAATTGCTCATCCACGCAAACATCACCACGAGTCCTGCATACGATTGTGCCATGAGGAAACTGGCCCATTGGACTTTCAGCGCGATATCTCCAAATGAACAGACGTTGCTCACAGAGACACGTAGCGCGCCGCGGTATTCATCGTGTTAATGGCGATGATGAAGCCCACTATGCCCACAGTATAGGAGCCAGTCATGTGGTAGAACCGCTCTCGCTTCCTGTCGGAACGTCTAATCATTCCGTGAATGTGTTTAGATGGATTAAATCACTTCCAATCTGTCCTCTCACCTGGATAACCAGAACGCCACAATCGCAGTGAAAACGAACGGAGGTGCAACCAAAAGGAGGGTCACCGTAGGATTGTAACCGAGCGTAGCGGTCAGCGTTGGGAAGTAAGCATTGAAAGAAAGTGCAATGACTTGTGCTGCCATCGCAAGAGCAAACAACCATACTTTCCAATCCGTCACCGCGAGGTATAATCCATGTGTCTCCCCTCCGGTTTCAGTTTCATCTTGGTCCCCGACGCCGACATCTTCCTCCATGCGCCTCAGAGCAAGTCTGCGTTCTTCGTCTGTAAGCCAATGTGTGCTAACCGGAAAGTCTGGGAGAATAAATATAGCGCAAATGGCGACAAAACATGTCAAGGCCCCTTCGATGTAGAACAGCCACCTATCATCCATCTCACATGTTAGACCGACATGTAATCACTTCAGGGACAGATTCACCTCCACGCTGCATGGCCGAGAACATCATTTAAGCCATATAGAACACCGGAGGCAAGCAACGCCCCGAATGCATTGCTTATGATGTTCCCGCAGTACAAAATTGCAGTGCGCAGACCTATTTCATCTCGTTTGTACCTGTCACATCGATGTTTGTGTGGATTCATTGCGGCTACGGTGCTCGGTGTACCAACCACTTTGAGATTAGGAAAAGGGCGCCAGGAAAAAATGCCGCTTCCACGAAACCGAGAAAGAATCGTGTAAGTACTGCGCCAGTGAAACTATAATGTGCAGCATTCGAATTGGGAGGCTCGTTTAGACACTTGCGCGAACAACTCACTTTGTGGTGATGCCCGTCAGAGCGGAAATGACGCCCCAGATGATCATACAGCAGGGTAAGTAGATGGAGGGTTTTCCGATATGATTCAAGAACATGTTACTCAAAGATTGTCAGTGGCATGCGCATGGATGAAGGAATACCATTATTTACGAAGGGACCTGCATGATAATATAGCCCACGTATAGGATCGACAGCAGAGTTGCGAACTGCTGGTCCGTGAGGTGAAGGTCAGTCTGGAGCCCTCGTTTTCGGGCGACACTAATCCACGTCAGCAGGAATCCTTTGAGCCTCCAAAGGTAGGTGCGCATTACCCAGCATTATTTCTGTCGATCTGTGTCAAGTATCAGTTTAGGGACCGACGGAAAACCTGCATTTCGAGTTCACGTAGTTCAGAATGTAGATCACGACCAGGATGGACATTCGGAGGTCGAGTTTCCACAAGAGCTTGCGCTCAAGCAATTTACGTGCTTCTTGACCACCGAACTCGTCATCTGGATCGTCTGCGCGACTTGCGGACATGGGAAACGAGGAGTTTTCGTCAACCCGATGTCCGGCTATCCAGTTTAAATGGGTAGCTCGGCATCACTAGTCTCGTGATCTGTTTGTTTTTTTTGGGATAAATGCGTTCATTACGCCGTCCTTGGGCGGAGAACGGGAAACGCCCTTGATGCGATCCCATGGCATTCCTAGGGGGCGGACTCCTTGAGCTACTCGGTCCAGACAGGGAGCGTTATATTCACAAGGACAGTTTGTTGTCCAGTCGATGGCGCGTTCTTGTCGTAGATGCTGGAACTCGTCTCCGTTTCGGCTCGGCTTCGCTAGGTTCTCTCATAAAACCATTGGGTCGCTTTGGTCAACGTGATTGGTTCCTTGCAGCAATTCATCCAGTTTGTGGGAATGTTCAGAACGATGGTCTTCTGATGTCGAAGTTTCAGGCCTTCAGGTTTGGTTTCAGGAGACAAGGAGCCTATCTATGGAAGTGAAAGTGGCTTGCCAGTCACCTTATACAGTGACAAGTCAACAATCGAGCACGTCTGGGGTATACGACCAAGGGTACACCGTAAACTCAAGCTTCTACTCCTCGGACGACTTCAAGAATATCTGAGATGACCGCGTCCTCACGTCCTGCCTTCCAAGTGCCAGTTAACTTTCCACTCCACTTGGTCCCCTTCCCTCCTCCTTTGATGTTGAGTCTTTCCTTTAGCAGTCCTCCCACTTCTTTGACATGTTTTTCAGCTGTGCCAATTACCACCAAAACACTGGTTCCCGTTGCACTTTGACAGGATGGCGTCGAGGACAGGACGAGAATGTATTGACTCTCAGGACGAGCAAACCCGGTAAACGCAGTTGCTATGGCAGATAAGAAGCCAAGTGGATTGATGGAATCGTCCACTCGATGCACATGTTTCGCGAATACCAGGCCCGACGACGGTCCCATTTCTTCTGCGACGCTTTTTGCAAGGTACTTTGCAAGTTCAAACTCTAGGTCGTCGACCCGCCTCTCCGCTCTCTTGCGTTCGTCTATCACCTGCTCCACACGAGCTGGCACTTGAGAAGCTCCACTACTGAGGGTCGCTGCAGCCGCTGAAAGCTGCCTATGCGTATTGTCCAGGTATTCAATAAGTCGTGGCCCGGAATAGAAATATAGTCTAGCAGAGGTGGTATTGGAACGGGCAAGGGTCTCCGTTTGGGGGACCAAGAAGAGTTGAAGATTGTGCAAACTGGGGCAGTGAGTACCGCAACAACTGAACAGCGTATCCAATCAGTGCCATCGTCGCGGGTAGTGGGCTTCAGAACATACGGGTTGCGATCGACACGGTCAATAACTACGACTCTCATAATCCCGCCTGTATAGTCTGAAGGGATCGCCTTGGAGAAACCGCGCGCGTGGTCTTCTGACTTCTCCAGCTCATCCCGCTTCTCAATCTCCTGCACCTCGACATGAACACTACGGCCCTCGAAAACATACTGGTTCGCTGTAATCTGAATACTTTGTATTTCGTCACTGGTCATGCTCCTCGCCAACTCAACGTAGCACGGAGCGGGTGCGTCTGTCAGAGACCAAGACAAGGTTTTGATGTCGAGGCGATCTTCAAGTACAGCGGATAGAAGGTGTTGAGAAGTGTGCATGATCATCTGCAACAGAGCGCTATTCATGATAACAAAATCGGGTGCATTGTAGACACTCACATGATCATACCTGCGGTCCCAGTCTGCTTTTCCGAGCCTGACCAACACTTGGGATCCCACCGTAAATCGGAGGAAATCCACCTCAGCATCTTCTACCTGCACATAGTGAACAGCGTGTCCACCGTGGCGCTTCGCTTGCAGAACCTTCCAAACCCTTTCATCAGCAGTTTGAATCAATCCAGTGTCGGAAGGCTGTCCGCCGCCTTCTGGAAACACGATAGTGTCGTGCAAAATAACTTCGAGGGTGGGGTTTCCTGTGACGGTAGATGTGATTCCCCTTTTTCCCTTTCTCGCATTCGACGCTGGTTGCGTCTGCGAAAGCCGACAGCTCACGACGGTAGTTAGGAGCTCGCGGAGGAAAGGATCGCCTTTGGAATTAGCCTCAGCTGCGATCAACTTATCTTATTCGTTCAAGTTGTCTCACGTTGACATGCCAAGAGACCAACAGGGACAGAAAACTGAGGGTCGGAGGGGATCTGAAGGGTGGGGGAGACAACCCTGTGGTATGCAGAGGGCGTGACCAAAGGTGATAGCAAAATCGCACCGGCCAACATTCTAGTGGAGACTGACAAAGTGACGGGACATCAGGAAACTGTCAACCCCTCATTATGCATTATATTTAGCAACGCGACCACCCCAGCGTTATGTGTTTACAATTCCGTACTATCTAAGAAATCGATAGCGCAGGCCGTCGTATTCCAAGTCCCTCTATTTTCTCACCATGAGCTCGACCAACACTCTTGCATTAGGGTGGCACTTTAGTCAAGTCAACGGTGGACGGGGAACAGACGATGGCGAATGGTTGCCAGTTTCAGAATTCCCTACAACGGTTCATGTCGAGCTTTTGAAATCCAAGAGAATCCCAGACCCAGTATGGTCTTGTCGTGCGTGTTCTGGAGCTTGACACGCTGATCGACTTTCCAAGCTCCTTGGCTTAAACGAGTGGGAAGTACAGTGTGATTACAGCAATCTCCTGACTCGCCAGAGTTGCACTGATTTCCTCGACGCGACACAGGGGTCGGGGAAGCCGACTGGGCATTCAGGAACATGTTCACCGTCACGGAAAAGGACCTCACAGCGACAAACATGGACCTTGTTTTCGAAGGCCTTGACACATTTTCCAGCATTACACTGGCAAGTAATTCAAGCTCACTCTCCAAGTATCTGTTGTTGACGGAAATCAGAATGGGCAACATGTCCTTGAGTACGTCGTCGTGTGCTAACAACGTCAACCAGAGCTTCAAACAGGAGTAGTACCGAGGACCAGTTCATCACGTACAGGGTATCTGTGAAACCTTTCCTGAGGCTTGGCGTGAACCAACTGCTGCTGACCTTTGTTAGCGCATTCAAGAAAGTAAACATCGTTATTTTCGTTCCGCTCATACCACTAACCAAAGTTTCAGGGAAGAGCACTCGAGATGGCCAATGGCAAACTGCATTTGTGGAATGGTGATTCCAGTCGCCTACATGTGCGTAAGGCGCAGTACAAGTATTTCTTCTGGCCACCCTTCTTTTTGAGAAATTCTGACAGAGCTGCTAGCTATGGCTGGGATTGGGGACCAGTTTTGATGACCATCGGTCCTTGGAAACCTATCAAACTTCACATCTATGATGTTTATCTCACGGATGTTGACATCAGGAGTGTAGTTTCGGAAGCACTGGATGTACAGATCACCGTTAACTTGTTACTGTCAGAAAAAATCACCAGTTCAGCATCTATCGCTCTGAAGAATCCTCAAGGAGATATAGTTTTCACAGAGAAAGATATAAATGTTAGGTCGGGGAGTGCCTGCGCCGAGTTCCAATTTCCCTGTGGAGAGCTTCAACTCTGGTATCCTGTCCGTTACGGAAGGCAACCGCTCTATAGCATCGTGGTCACTGTTTTCGATGCCGTGAGTTTTGACTGTTCAAGTAGTTAACGTCGCTAATATACACACACTCCAGACCGGCCAAATTGTTGATTCAAAGACGGAACAGATTGCATTTCGCCGTGTCCGTGTGGTCCAAGAGTCTCTCATTGATCAACCAGGAAAGACTTTCCTATTCGAAGTCAACAATATCAGGATATTCTGTGGTGGATCTAACTGGATCCCTGCAGACTCATTCCTTACAACGTCAGTAGCTCTTCGTCAGTTTACCGTGTTGCTGATTTGGGTTGGCTTGCAGGGTTACGACAGAGAGGTACCGCGCCTGGTTGCAACTCTTAATCGATGGGAACCAGAATATGATTCGGGTGTGGGGAGGTGGCGTCTACGAAGCAGACGCCTTCTACGAAATTTGTGATGGTTAGTTCACAAATCGTTCGAATTCCTGAGGGAAGCCAACCTTATGATAGAACTCGGTAGTGAGTTTAGCCACAAAGCTGGAGTGATCACTGTCTCATGGGGTTATACTAGTTCTTGTTTGGCAAGACTTCATGTTTGGATGTGGCCAAGTGTGCATGCTCACATTTGTCATTCTGCTTAGGAGCTAATGCAGAGCCATCTTAGTACCCTGCCTACGACTCCTTCCTGAGGCTCGTCGAAATCGAAGCAGAGCAAAACGTCAAAAGACTTCGTCATCACCCATCGATTGTGATTCTTGGTCCGTTTTCCTTCCTGAGGTGTTGCATTCATTGAGTGCAGTATCATGACAGCTGGCAACAACGAGGACTACCAACTTGCGGAGTCTATCAACATCGTCGACTATTCTGATGAGAGCTCTGACTTTCGGAAGACCAAGTTCCCGGCGCGCTTTATCTATGAGCGCACCTTGCCTTCCATAGTTAGCAAGTTCTGTGATATTTACTATCACAGAGGCTCGCCATATAGTGTGCCTGGCGTGGTTACTACGGATAAGACCCTCGGCGATTTACATCAATGTATGTGATATTGGAGGGGCCGCAGTGAACCTAACTCTTTGATCGATAGGGAACGTCTGGCATGGTTCTCAGGAATCCTGGCACAATTGGGATGTGCTTGCCGGACGCTTTGTATCAGAATTTGGAATGTAAGTGCCCTATTAACCTGGTCTTGACCTGTTTTTCACGTCCTGGCAGGCAGGGATACCCAAACATTCGTACCGTTGATCATTGGCTTGCAGGAAACCAGGCAGAACGATATCCCCAGTCTCGGTGCGCCGGGAATGATGATCATCGCACTGGGTCTAACCCGATCTTGATAGTGTGAATAACAACCATAACAAGGCAGATGGGTTCGAACGGCGACTAGAGGTAGAACCCACTGCTGATACCATTCCGGTATACTCGACGCTCACTTGGCTGTGATAGCTCTATCTCGTTGAAAATTTCAGACATGGGTTTAATATGGAAAGGTGCGTTGCTCGGAGCACACTCCCTAGCACGCGTGCCGAGATTTCTGCATAGCTATGTGTACTACACACAGATCATGCAAGCCGAGACTCTTGCATCGGCGTACCGCCTGTGGAGACGCAATTGGCGTGGGAAAGGGAGAGAACACACCGCTGGTGCTCTGGTGTGGCAGGTGGGTAATTCTGGGCCATGGGAGCGATATGCTGACGCTATTAGCTCAACGACTGTTGGCCGACCACATCGTGGGCAATCATCGATTACTTCCTACGGCCCAAACCCACCTATTTTGCTATTGCACGTGAACTACGCCTTTTCACAGTGGGCATGACCCGCAAGGAGCACAAAACGTTTTCCGATGAACTTTCGGCAGCAGATTTCGAAATCGATACTATCTTGCAAGTCTGGGGGACGAATGGCACACTCGCAGAGAAAAAGGCGCGCCTGGAGGTTACGTCGTTTGAGCTGCATTCCGACTGGACACATCAATTTGTGGAGGACATCGTGTTGGAAGCAAACTCGAGTACCGAGCTATTCTCAGGCCGACTTCCTGGACAGCCCATCCGGACCAAGCTAAGCCAGGTGCCTCGTGTGATCGTTGTTTCCGCTCGTCTGCTTGACGAATCTGGCACTGTTCTGGGACGCTGCTCGAACTGGTACGTCAAGGGTCACAGGGTTCCGGTCCGCAGGCTTACATAATGGTGTAGGCCAGAGCCTTTCAAATTTATCGAGTTCCCTGCCATCAAAGATCTGGGGTTGGTTGTCCAAACAGGCAACGACGGAGAATCTGTTCATCTTTCTGCTAAGAGACCCATAAAAGGTATCGTGCTGGATGTTGAGGGTGAGGACGCCAAGTGGAGCGATCAGGCCATCGATCTCGTCCCCGGAGACCCCCAGGTCGTTCAGGCTGTGGGGCTTAATGGCAGAGACGTGAAAGTCAGGTTCCTTGGCGATGGCACGGTGTGAAGGCCTGGATGATGTGGCACCGTACGATAGTCAACTGAAGTCGCATGGGTTGATTCGATACCAATTCTATTATTATTAACCGCCAGGGAAGACACTATAGTTCGTAAACAGCCAAAATCCCAGAGAGCAAAAGCTAGCGTAAATTTACAGACAGTACCGCACTAGTACCGGGAGACAAAAGGAGATTACTGGGACAGTCTAAGCCGATTTGAAGAGCGCAACATGTGCTATAGGAAGAAATAGACCTAAATACGGATAATGCAAGTCAACAAGCACAGCAATGCAGGAAGACAACCCTTGTCTGAGAGGATAGGATATTGCGGGGCACGCGGGGTAACTCAATAGCATGTCTTGACATAACCATGGATGTGACCGAAGGAGTGTCACATAACGACACATTTGCTCGATTCTGGCTGGTCGGTTTGGCTATGTGGCGACCGCTTCTCGATCTCGGCCAGACAGAGTTCGAATACCCTGCCTAAAGGTTATCTTCAGGCGAGAAGGGTGAATAACGGTTGGCGTGTACGCACCGACGTTAACGTTGTTCTTCGCACTGGTCTCCACCCACGCGGCCTTGTTGGATCTGGCCAGTTCTTCGCCTTCGTCAGGCTGGACCTGTCTGCTATTTGGACTGTTGAGGATGAACAGGTTCGATGGCGTAGTTGATAACGCAAGGCATATCACCATGCGAGAATGGATATAGCGAACATACCTGGACTGCAAGTCGGTCTTCGCACCCACTATCACACATGGTATGTCATTCTTTCCGCAGAAATCGAGAATCTTGTCATAGACAATCTTGACCATCTCAAACGATCTTCTGGAGGTGACCGAGTACACTAGAACATAGCCGTGAATGCCGATGGCATGCTTTGAGTTGAGAATCGAGTATTCGTCCTGGTAGCGGAAAGGTCAAAGACGAGCACCATCTGACCCAGTGACCGTCACTAACCTGACCAGCGGTGTCGATGATGTCACAATCGTATTCGACGCCCTGGTAGACGACGCCTTTAGAAAAGGTGCTCTCGATAGTTGGATAGTAGGCGTCTACGAAGTGATTCTCTATGAACTGGATAACAAGGGAGGACTTCCCTGATGACAGTGTCATGAGGGCAGGATGAGTATGGGCGGAAGATGCCTACCAACTGAACGGGAACCGAGAACAGCAATTTTTCTCTTCCTCATCGTGCTAGCGGCCATATCGGAAGAAGAAAAAGAAACGAAAAAAGGGATTAGAGGAAAAGAGAAAGAGAACACAGAAAGATGGCAGTGGCCGAGTCCGGCCGAAAATGCCGCCTGTGGCGACGGTCGCGTTTACCGAGCCGTTTCTGTGAGAAGTACGAGAGCAGCTGCCAGCGTTGATCGCAAAAGCGAGCGAGAGATACTACTGGTTGCGGCAGATGTGTAGGGCGAGGAGCAGGTGCCGAGGAGAGTAGGACGAGGTTGTTATATATGCAGGGAGAGTTGCATCAAGTATGCGGAGTCTCAACGGGGAACTGTCCACGGCTCTGACCACCTGAAGTAATATGTACATGCGATATTTTTTCAGGAACCTGCTCCCGTCGATGGTCTCGCCCCTTGCAGAAGAGTAATCTTGTAGGTTTCATAACGTAGTTGCTGTCACTCGAGATGTCTTGTGATGCACCCAATCTCTACCGGGTACTCCCATCCGTGTGAACGGCACAGCGTATCGCGTAAGGCTCCACACCAACGTGGCGAGGCCGAGGAGGGGCCGGCCACTCCGGCCACAAACTCAACGCGCGAGATAAGGCTTGCCATCCATCTGGACGGGCATCTGATTGGCAGATACCCTGGGTACAGGTTGGATGGGTTGCCAGGGAACCAACGTGCACCCGGCCCTGTTGGCAATGACGCGCCTTGTGAAACCCGCGGGCAAATTCACCACACGCTCGTAAGCGCTGCTAAAGAGGGCATTGAGCGTTCTCAAGGTGCACCTCTTCTGGGAAAGTCAACGTGGCGCCACCGTCAATTGACTACTAGCGCGGTAAGTTTGGCGAATACAAATACTCCCAGCTGAAACCGACGCTGTACAGCCTCACCCAAATTATCGGCACAGCTTGGAATAAGGAGGCGGACCTCATGCGGCCAAGGCAGCGACAGCCACTTCCAGCCCCTTCTCAGCCTATGACTCTATAATGGCAGGAGAGTGGCGCATATCGGCCTTTGGGTGCGGAACAAACTCGACCGGTGGACAGCACTTGGACTGAAGTAACCCAGGGGGGCACTGCCGCACGGCAACGGAACTTTATCCCAGGTCACGTGAAGAATCCTTCCTCACGTGATAGATAACGCGTCCGGGTTGACTTTTTCCGGACGCGCTCACATTGGTTGGAAGTATACGACCAACTCTGTACCTTGGTTTCGAACGCAGGTGCCATGTCTTCCACCACCCCGAATGATTCTCCCGTTTCCGCTCCCATCCAGCCAATGCACAACCCTTTGCAAGCGGCGCATATCGTCGTCCCCCAGGCACCTCTCGGGAATGCGACGAACGGGACAGTGGCTGCGCCAGGGATGGGCATGAAGGCCCTCTTGGCGAAAAAGATGGCAAAGTCCAAGTATGTCGATGGACCACCACATGAGTATATGTTTGTGCTAACTCGTGGACTGTTGTTGCCAGCAACCCAAAGCTTGTCTCACCAACCGACAACCTGGTGACCCCAGCCACTCAAAAACTCAACGCTGCTAAACAAAAGCGTTTCGCAAAGTGCGTGTTCACACTCGATCTATCTAGTCTGACTGATAACCACTTCACCAGAGGTGCGAAGCCAGCGGGTAATCTCTTCTCCAACCAAGAGAAGGAAAGCCTGTCATCAGATGAACACCAAAGTGAGAGCGATGCAGAGCCATCAGACTCCAAGTCATCTATGGTACCTGCCCATGAAGACGCTAACCCGTTTGCATGACGGGATGGTCGATGAATAAGCAATCCTCTGTAAGAGCGTCGTGATGATATCCGCGCATATTTGTCGTAGCATTAAAGTATGTTCACTGTCTCGCTGAATCTCTGGTTGTCTGTAGTTCTAGAATGTCGGTTTTGCTGCAATGCGTATGATTGTTCCCACGCATTTCACTGGCACGCGTCACTGAACCCGACCGCCTTCTGCCTTGCAATATGGCTGACGAGCATACTGAGCTATACCCCGACACGATCATCTCTGCCCAGGAGATCGACGAAGTAGTATCCCAGTTCAGATTATGGAGCAGACAACTTTCGCAGCAGTCAGTAGCCTCCGCCTCTCCACTGGGTCGCGTTCACATTGTCTAGGCAGATGCAGAAGCTCTTCAGCGAGCTCCCCAAGTTGTCAGAAGCCGATCTAGCTGCGTCTGGCCATCAAGGCAAGCTCCTCTTGATTCACATCGCGTTTCATACTTACTCTGAAGCATCATTGTGGGTATTCATAGATGACGTCTGTCCGATATGCTTCAACACTTTTATTGCTACTCTAGCAGAGGAGGAAATCGCACATGCGATGGATTCCCCTGCTCATCCCGTTGATGAATTGGGTGTCACGAGGTTGCAGAACACTTGTGGACACACATTCTGCCGTAAAGAGTTGCGTGTAGTTCAAGTTCTCTTCCCTTGTGAAGCGTGCTAACGCACCCTTCAGCATAACAAAGTGGATCACAGAGGGGGTTGGTTGTCTTTGCCATTTGTCAAACTCGGCTTAGTTCTCCTTCTGCAGCATGATTCTTGCCCAAGCTGTCGACAACCGCTAGTGACAGATGAGGGACGTCGGGAGGATGGTGCTTTGTCCCAGCCCTGGTTGCTTGTCGGTTCTCAGATGGTCGCAAGGGGTAACAGCGTACCTACTCAATTGCCAACCCTCTCGGTTGATGCCATTCATGCGCTCGGTGGTAGGGGGAACAGTAGTCACCAGTTTACCGGCATGTATTCTTGATAGTCGCATCAGCGACCACTGCACTGTTTCGTTGAATATCCATCTATTCCAGTTTACGTGCACACAAAGATACTAGTGTAAGGGGATGACCATGATTATGAAATCGAGTGTCCGGCTGGAGAGTACGAAACACCAACGTCGGTTATCAAAAAAGATAGATAAGAACCAATGTGAGTCCATGCAAAACAAAGCGCATATTTGTACAGTGTCCGGTTCCCTAGTTCCTCCTGCAGCATCTGAAGATGTTACGCTTGAAAAAGTACCACAAGCACTAGATGATCTCGTCAGCACGTACAAACCTCATGACTTGGAACAACCTACTCCGATGAACCGTACGGCGGCAAGTCCGAACGTGGAATACAAAATTACGGCGAAGTAAGTGTTCTGCTTATTTCGCAACTCATTTTCGTCCTGAACAGCATCGCTTGGGTTAACGAGACCATTGATGTTCTCAATTGCAACAGCCAATCCTGCATTCGTCAGCATCCAGAATGCTACAAGCCGCGTGCGGAAAGTCTTGTTCTGATCGTCCATTGTAGGCTTCTCGATGACATCCTTGACTTCAACCTTGGTCACGGCGCGCGTAACTGTTTCTTTGAATGCCGCATCAACGTCCTCTTGAATACGGTGAGTGTCCTCTACTACAGGGGCATCCGCATCCTTGCTCTTCGACGAGGAAACTGACGGAAGTGCCTCAGCTTTGTCGCTGCCCTTAGTACCCCAAGAAACCTATAAAGAGCGTCAGGCGCGCACATCTGCATGGGTCAGTCAGCTCACATCATGCAAATTACAGAATGCGTAAACATTGAGGACATTGGTGAAACTCGGTGCTAAGCACAAGTACTGGAAAAAACTAGAAAACATATGCCAGGGGTCCCGCTGCAATGCTGGGTTATTACAAGGTTCCACCACAGAAAACGCAAAACTTACGTAGAGGAATGACGCGAAGAAGTAAATCCCTAGAGCCATCCATGAACCGGATAGTCCACTCCATAACAGCAACTTACCGAATGTTGATACCATTGCGGCAATCAAGGCACCGACCGGCGGGGTGAAAAACGTCAGAATGATTTGTCCAGTGCTCATATTCTTCAACAGATTGGGGATATTCTGAGGCAAAAAGTTTTAATCACTGCAAGTTAGAAGTAGCGGTATGCTCACCGCAAACGCTTTAATCGTTAGCCAGAATGAACATATAAGCAGGTAAACAGCCAAAAAGGCGTAGACCCTATCAGAGATAAGCGAGGATGCGAGTATTTGCGATATGTAACCGACCAAAGAGTGATGGCATAAGCGGTTCGTTCGCCCTTGGGTCTGTTTCCTAGAGCAAGGACGAACTGCGATGGTCAACCGACTGCGAATACATTGCAATCGTCAGGCGACTTACTTGTAACGCAAGGAAAGCGAGGTATATCCACTTGAAGGCCAGATTCACCCAATGAGTCTAAACAGTCCGTCAGCGCCACGTGATGCCCGTGAGATGAGCCACGTACAATATCAGCAGTGCCAAAAATAGTGATACCTTGTGAAGGTAGCAGGTCGATGATAATGCTGAATGTTAACCAGATGTTGGCCAAAGCAAACCACGAGAACAATAACGAGAAGATGTTATACTAAAAAGAATGGTTAACTGGACGACAAGTCCGAGAAAGGATGGTACATACGAAGGCTTGAATATGGAAGAAGAACATTCTGATGATCCCATGACCCGAACGGTAGAGCTGGAAGAAGTTCACTATGGCATACTAACAAAGTTCAAATTAAGTGTCTGCAGAGATGAGTTGGAAAATCATATACTCACCACTGAAGCAGCGAAGGAACCATTCAACCAACGACGACGTTGACCAATCAATTCGACTGCGGTCTCTGGGACATCCGTCTCTGCTTTCGAAGGCTTGACGTACGTCAACGTCCAACGGTCTCCAGCTTTCGCGACCAACTCAAAACACAAGATACGGTCCTCAGCTAAGAACATATTCTTGGTGAAGATGTTCATGCCATAGATGCCCTTTGCACCAAGGCGATCAGCAAGCGAGTGGTCACCATGAAAGTATTGTTCAAGAGGGCGTCCAAGAATTGCGCGATACCTGTATGCGGAGAACGCACCAGGGAGGACGGACACGTAGCCAAAGCTGCTCTCAAGTGGTTTATCTGCCAGATGTCGTCAGATGTGCGTGTAAAGACGAAATAACCAAAGAGATTACCGAGAATGTTGGACATCTTGTACTCGAAATTTTGGGCTGCAACTAGGGGATTCAGAAGCTTCTTCCCCCCTTCAATCATGGCATGAATCTCGCCACAGCATCCTCCCAGATGAGCGTCGTTGTAGAAAGCCTCCCATAGGTAATAGAGAGACTTGTGCCCTGGTTTAGTTCCAGCATCAATAAGGATGCAGATTTCGGGCTAAAGGATCAAATCAGTGAGTGTCTGAGAAAAACAACGACGTCTCGCACCTTCAGCATGCGTCCAATAGCATTAAAGAGCCAGCGATGAGAGTTGATTTTCTTCTGATTCTTGGCCTTCAAGACAAAGATGATCTGGACTGGGACCAAATTATTGGGGTCGTTCTCATGAGGAAGAACCAGTTGCGGGGTGGGATCCACAGAAAGTTGCGTGGTATACTATGGCGCGATGTGTCAGGCAGTACTGGTCTGACTTGAGGTACTAACCTCGAAAATGTGGGCAACAGTATCCTTTCCATCCACCTGCTTCTTCATGACTCCATCTTGGTAAACACCCACAGTGGCCAAGATGTCGAGAACACTCTTATCCATTGGCTCCAGACCATCGACGATGAGAGCGACTGTAATTCTTTGCCAACCTGGCAAACCTTCCTCCGCAGCTCGCCGCCAGTACTTTGACTGCTTTGTCTTGCAGATATCGCGAATGTTGAGCATAACTCCATGGAGCGTACGGGCATAGAGCGTTTTGTCCTCGTTATAGGACGTGACAGCAATGAGCAGGTCAGTCTGACGGTTGTAAAGTTTAGTTCGCAGCGACCACCCATTGGCTTCGCTGAAATCATCTGGGTCGACTGTAGCAGCGCTGTATCGCATGTGGCTAGTTGAAGTTTGGTTAGTATCCGACGAGGCAGCTAGGAGCTAAATACACATACGAAAATTCTGTCGTGCTGGTCATTGCGTATTTCGCTTCGATTGCACTGTGAACCGGAGTCGGCACAGGGTACTCAGTAATGAAGTTTCCCTTGGTAAGCTTGACTTTACGGGTCACGCCGCGCTTGATGGTCTGGCGACGCCTCCACGCGGTTTCGACCCCATTAGTGGATTGCGACATGGCTGAGCTTGGGCGACCATAGGGGTCCCCATATACGGAAGGATCGACGGGGCTGTGGGAGATAGTCAGACTATTTCCATGTACCGTGAAACTGAAAGTGACGTACCCGGGGGGGTAGTAACCACTGGCGTTGAAACTCTCACCGCCAGTCAACGGGAGTTTTTCAGCGTAGTCTTCGTCGGCAAAATTTCCACCACCGAATTCGCGAGGGAGAGTGGTAGTACTCTCGAAAGGAGAGTTGGATGTACTCTCGTACGTCCTTGCTGGTTCTTGGAAATGGGTTTGACGGGGGCGATCAGCGAACGGATCGCCATATTGTGCACGATGCGAGGGAGAGGACATTGAGATGGAAGCTGAATGTGTCGTAGACGGCCTGCGGTTAAAAGAAAAACTTTTCAGTAGCGCCCGGTGGTGGTGGAACGAGTGGTTGTTGAGGGTTGTGAACGACCACAAGGCCTTGACAAAAGAGGCGGTTTGGTGCGGTCAGTGGAAACAGGCGATGTTATACACCGCCTGGATCAGGACCTCTGTCACCCCTCAGCCACCCATCCTCGCAATCAACTATATTTCACTTTGTCCGTCCTCTACTCGACAGCGACCGTCCTTGACATCCATGTCAGATAAGTACTGACTCCTTTGCATTCGTAGCTAGGTATATCTATCAGTACTCATGCACACTCCTACGTGGCACTCCCCCGGATCACTCCAGGTGGCAACTAGTACCGGGTTCGATAATCACCGGTATCCGCGCTCGATTGAAGTCCCCTCCGCAGCTGCGCGAACTCTCGTGCACGCGCCTTTTGGCATTCCGATACTCCTCGTTCCTTCGTGGCCGACGAACGAGAGTTCAGCAGTGCCACAGGTCGCCAAACTTCATCCCAGACCTCGCAAACAGGACATCTACCGGCCTGCGAATGCCGCGCAGTTGCCACGGCAGCCTAGATGGCGAGATCGCCGTCAGTCACTCTCCCTCACAATTGTCAGTAAGATCATCGATAGGAGTACTTTGATCGATTATGTGAGCCTTCCATCTTGATTCCAATGACCACAGACGTGCACATCGACGAAAAGGTCACCAACTCTGGTTGCTTGCGGGGGTTTCTCAAGGGTGAGACTTCCATGCTCTACGTCCAGGAGGCGACACCACACACCTCGTCCACGAGTTCCTTGTCGCGAACTTCAAGGGCAAAGATATCTCCGACCTACCGCGTGGCGGAAACGGCTGATTTCTCGAATTCTCTATCTCCATTGGGGGCGATGGTTGTTTTCCCTCAAATATGGGAGCACGTTTCAGGTCTTTACGTAGCATAGCCAACTGATGTTTTAATTAAATGTCCAGAGCTATATTGAGGATAAATCGATCAACCGGTTCGAGGTCCATATAACGCAACACAGCGCTGTTCGAATGCTTTCACCATAAGTTTCGAGACCTGTCTGAAGAATGTTGCAGAAATAGCGGCATGCATTGAATTTGCGAATGCAAAGGCAAGGTCCAGAGTGACCACTGTTGGTACTTGGTCGTGCAAAGTTTGAGAAGCAAGGTTTGTTGGAAGAATCCCCTGTAGGGGAGTCGCAGAAAGTCTAGAGGAAGGTACAGGTTGCAGACGCCAAACTGTGGTCAAGGACTTGAACAATGGACTTGATGAAGCTACTGCCTGACACAGAGTCGGTCTACGACACGAAGACACAAGTAGAAAAGTTGTACCTCCACAGACTCATGAGGCTTGCATGTCACATGGCTGATATAGCTTTCCTTGAATGCAAGAAAGCCCACTGTAAGCTCAGCTTTCATTAGTGTAGTTCCGCTCTGCCACGCCTTGCTTTCGAGAACTCTTGAACCAGTACAGTATGGTAGGAAATTTGAATATGATCCTACGTCCGCAATGATATTGTACAGTTCACTGCGCCGGTAGCTGCATGACCTGGTGAGCGTGATTCATGAAACGTCAATGCGCAGTGACGTACGGAAAGATTTTCTGTTCATGGTAATGTTGGGTTCCCGGCTCGTTATGTGGGAAGGGGTTCGTAGAAGAAATATTGATGAAGGCCCTCCATCGGTGGCCAGAGGTGGGTGAGGCACGTTGAATGGCCCTCAGCATGTTCACGACGGCTGAGAGTTCTAACCACGTGACGTAACAAGTGGTTGGTGTTGCCGACGGAAATTCGCCTTGCTTGTACCAAACACGACATTTATGGGACCTTCTGTCTGCCTCGACGCGGTCGAATCTCTCGACTATCCGCTGCACTAGCCCGCTTCCACCTGTGAGACCTCCCATGGGGCGTGGCCCTCTCCCTCGGACCTCGGTTCCATGATCCTCGGATGTGGCACTATTGTTCCTGAACCAACTGACCCACCACTGCCGCCTACGGCTGCTCCTGTGGATACTGCTCTCTGAAACGGTTCACCTGATTTGGATCACCCGATGTTGACCGGGTCATCGCTGTCCACCGCCACTGCTGCAGCGACTGGTCAGCTGGACCCCGACCACCACCTCGCTCGCCTGCCTCACTGGCCCCTGCCTAGTGCCTACCCGCATATATCATACCTGGCACTCTCCCCCGCACCAGCAGAGTGTGTGAAATGTATTTTCCTTGGACTGACTACTTAGGTTGTTGCCTTAGTGCCAAGTGGCTTATGTACTACAGCCTAGGTTAGCCAGTTGCTACATAACATTTTTGCTCATCCAAAAAAAAACAATTGAAGGTTATGAGACAAATATAGAGTGTTGGCACAGGGAGCAGCATGGAGCATATGTATTCAAAACAATGTACAATATAGCAATTGAAATGTACATTCAGGGACTACTGACCCCAAAACATTGCACTACAGCTCTAGGCTTGGACAAATGCATACTACAAGAGTGGTCCCAGAAAAGTAGAGTAGCAGTGGGTTAGGCAAATCCAACCAGGGGAATAGTTTGTCATGACATCCTCAAAAGAATGCCAGTAAAGACAGGTTTGGGCATTGAGTTGGGGGTTAAATTCTTCTCCCAGACTGTACAAGAGTAACTCAACATAGATATTTTGCAATGGGCTACAGCAACAGGCAGAGCAAGATCTCATTGGCTATATCAAGCACAGAACCCAAAATGTGACACTTCCCAAAGAGGCAACAATAAGACAAGCTCCACTTCAGTGATGAACAGCAAAGTACAGGCATCATAAGAGAAGAGATTGACAGTAAATCAATTAATCAACATTTCAACCACGGACCGAGCAAACAGTGCGAAATGTTGCCGTTCCCAGAGCCACGCTCATAAGCAGCCGGGGGCGGGCAAACAAGAACAAATCACAGAGAGGCCGGTGCGATAAAACAAGGAGGCATGTTGTATTATCCACGACTCCATCAGATAGAAAGAGACTCAAATGGCCCACGTGCTGAGAGTGCAAACAGCCTAGAACCATGAAAGGAGGAAGCGCAGTAAATGATTATTTATACATGTGGACATTTTCACATACTCAGGACATGACAGCAAGGTGATAATCCGGCTTTAACTGATGACATTGTTCCCCCCTAACTATGATCTCGATTTCTTGACACGTTGGACTCATGCGTAGGCGGCAGGGTTCTGTGGCATGATCGCAACCGTGGAACGCCGTCACACAAGGCGAACAGAGGGCTAACAATACGTCAATCACTATTAACGGATTTGTTTCCGAGCTCGGATGTGCAACAGTTCACATGCGGGTGTTACTGGCCACGGTACATAAAATCTCAGATGACGGGTAACTGTAAAATGAACTAACGTAATTGGCACAATCACGCATGGCATTGAAAGGTCAGTAAGATAGAGAATGAGGATTGAATAGGTGACCTGGTGGTCATCTCCGTCTGTACCAAACGAGGTCCTGGAATCGGGTCATGGCGCAAGAGTCCTGTCAGAACGGTAGCTGCAGCCATTGTAGATGATGTACCGAAGTCAAGCACCGTTGTATAGAACAGAATGCGTCTGTATGATTAAGGCCGGTGAATTGACATTCACTTGAATGTACTTCACATTTTAAGGACCAACAACTCTCGAGGTGAGAGGAAACAGGGACATATTTATCCGACAAACTCTGCACTCTCGGTGCAGTCTCTTGCAATCTGCCAAGGCTCAAATCAGTCCCAGTCCAGACTGCATGTGGAGATCTTACATGTCCTTCGTGTCCACATTTGTAGCAAGTCTTATTTTTGTTCAATCCCGATGCAGGTGCCCCGTCCGCGAACGTCGTACCCGGTGCAGCCAAGCAATCCCTTGAAGTGTTATCAAATTAATGTCTTCATGACTATAATGTTGGATGAATTCACCTAGCCATATGGTTCGGACCTCCGCAACGATAACACTTTACTGGAGGCAATGTCGATGTATTTAAGGCGCGTCCTGGGGGCGGGATGCGGGATGCGAATCCAGCCCCTGCAACCCCGGTTGCTCCACTGGGGCAAACGCGGGCGATGTGGCCAAATCGCCCGCAGTTCTGGCGAGATCAGTTGGCGGGGGTTACGTTGCGAGGATTCAGGGTTCGCTCACGTAGCATTTCTGATTTCCGCCCTGGACTCTCAAATTGGGACACTCGGCTTGAATATGTCCTATGCCACTACAGGAATAGCACTGCTTAGCTGCGACGGTTCGAGGTGAGGGGCAGGCCGAGGACTCGTGTCCTGGTTGGCGGCAGTTGTAACAGAGACGTTGCTCCGAAGAGCAATTCTCAGCAATATGGCCCACTGAGTGATCGTCACTCCCAAAATGAAAGAAGACCCCAAAGGAGTGACTGTGTGCACTCACAATTTCCACATTTGAAACATCCCTTGCGCGAAAACTGGTAGGCCATATCTAGAGATCCCGACCAAGCCTAACGTCTGGATGCACATGTACATCCTGGGATGGCGGGGAGAAGCGAGACATACCTCTTCTTCCCACTTCCGACTGACCACTGAACCTCACTTCCCACCTCCGTTTGGCGAGGACGAAGACGAAGGCGTCGATGGATGGCTTCAACCTGGCGATGGTGATTTGAGTCCCTGTTACCGTTCACAATTTCACCTGCCCTAAAGCAAGGACCCTTGGACTGTGGCGCGCTATTTCTCTCTTGGCCATGGATCTCTCCAGCGTATGAAATGGCCCAGCCGCGTTTTCAGCCTTGCTCGTGTGACATGGTCATCGCCCACCACGCCAGAGTACATCGTTCTTCATTCCAGCACTAAAAAAATCATGAGGCACCATTTCCGTCGCATTTCCGGCCACCAATATCCAGTCCTCTAACCATAGCGAGCATCTCGGGATCTCTACTCCCTAATCGATTCGTCATGCTGCTCCTACCTTTTGATCTGGCACAACGCCTCGGTACCCTTATAAAGGAAATGTTGTAGAAACATTCTGTCTCTGGGACCCACACTCCCCCCCGAGGATCGTCATTACGCTGGTAATTCGTGCCGTATGCCCTACCACGCTGGCGCTGACTCACAGACGAATTATTGCTCATATCTAGGTCCTGCCTCCCAGCGGGGAGCCGACCTTAGCGCGTTCGCATCCATCGCGCTTCTTGTGAGGGTGCTGAGCGACTTCCCGCCAGGTCTGTATCGCCCACTTGGTTCGGCTATGTGGTTCTCACAGCGTCCTACAGAGGAACATGTTCTTTCGTGGACGCCGTTCCTCATCCTCGCAACAAGTGTTGTAACGAGCGACCTAAGCACGGCTCAACGTGTGGAAGGAGATTGTGCGTCATGATCATCGGACATAGGCATTCTTCCCATGTGGATTACGCTTCTATGTGTTTGTATGAAATATGATGATCAACTTTGCATGGACCCTGGTAGACCTCTTCACAGTGACTTTGTAGACTAGAGCTTTGAATATTGTTGTGAGTATACCCATGAGGGTGTTCAAGGCTCCTAAGGACACCTCACCATATCAAGAGATTGATGGGAGCGAGCTTATGTAAGCGTAAGTCGACCTCCGTATGAGCCCCGCTGAATGCATAACTCCCGAATACATGAAGGAGGTCCCGTAGTGATAGGAAGGCCTTCAAGAGTGATGTCAGAGTGACGTCGAGCCAGTCCAAGTCTAGATGAGGGGAAGGTCTAATGCTCCGATGTTAAATTGGGTCACTCCCAACGTACGATCGCTTCGGTTTTGTCTCCAATCACATTTGCCTCGCTCACATCTCCT
Source organism: Pulveroboletus frians (assembly GCA_038089395.1). Taxonomy (NCBI): domain Eukaryota; kingdom Fungi; phylum Basidiomycota; class Agaricomycetes; order Boletales; family Boletaceae; genus Pulveroboletus; species Pulveroboletus frians. The sequence goes on from JBBPKT010000011.1 coordinate 43,452, forward strand.
CCACTGGCGCTGTTAGGCAGGTCACCTTGTCTTCCACCTCGCTTGTGTGTTTCGGCACACTCCTGTGATATCCATAGGCCCCGTGCACGCGATTCTGTCCAAGAAGTCACTTCTTCGTCTGGGTCGACCGCGTGGTCGTTCAGCTCAGCTTCCTCGGCTTATGGTTTACCGCCCTTTCCCCATCCGCTTCGAACATCGTTGGGGCCTTTGAGGCTCGTTTGGACAGTCTACGTGGTCTTCTGATAACCTCTGCTCATTGGACTCACTGTCGGTTGTCCGTGTGCAATGCGCTCCATGCGTTTGCGTTACACTCTGGCCATTGCATCGATACCAATCGGCTCGACTTCGTTTGGTCGTTCAATAGGCATTTCCGGCTGGCATTTCTTGCTGCCTCTTGCTATCCATCTTGCCCTGGTTAACTGTCCTCATGCGCTGTCACCGATGGCCGCGCCCGTTTCGCTCGTCATATCGATCTCGTCCATGGGCGACTCTGCTCGACTTTTCTTTGCCTTTGTTGATTGTTCGAGCCTCTCTTATTGACCTCACTGACCTCGACTTCCTCATCCGCTGCTCTCGTGGCTCTCTGCCACCTCCCGGCCCTGGGTTTCCTGGGGTGCAACCGGCACGCGATGGAACTCCGTCCTCACTATCTGCTCGGGGGTTGCGGTACTTACATCGTCAGTTCTCTCGTGGATGACACCCTCACCCATCCTCCTGCTGTGACCCGCTTGCCAAATCTCTTCTCCTGTGCAACGCTTCCGCCTCTTCGTCCATTCCCGTGCCGTCTCGGCTCTTCCCAGAGCATTCCGACCGAGTGCGTTCAATGCTTCCCCCGTGACCTCATACGTGATCCGAGTCTTCTCGCGACCCTTCGCTGACCTCCTGCCCCAGTCACGCCTTGTGGCTGTATACATTGTTTCCTTAAGACTCGGAAATCTGCTGCGGGAATTGTAAATTTCCAGCTGCGACGTTTGCGCGAGGTCTGGTACTACATGGTGAGTGACTAGTCTGCCTGGCTAGTGCCTACCTTGAAGGGTGTGCTGTTGACAAGAATGAAGAATTGCATCCTCTATCAGCCGTTGGCTCGGCTGTTTCTCTTCCCCTCCAACGCCTCTACGGTGTCCACGTCCAATCCTTCATCGTTGCATTTTGTGGAGTGTCCGTAATCCAGGCTGCCTTCAGCGCGCATTACTTTGCACGAGAGGCACATTCCATAGGTTAGTAATCGCTAGTTTTGTAAGAGTTGGATTTCGTTGTAGGCTTTTGTCGTACTCTTTATCTGCTTTTCCGCTGATCACCCTTTGGCGCAACCCGAGCACATCATCCGCGTATTGTTGAGTGCTTGCATGTCCAAATTGTTTCAACTCCTGCTTCCAAAACACTACATCGAACTGCGGTCCGGTTCCCTCCTGGTTTTACCAGGCCGCTGGGCCCCGTGGCCGCGCAACCTATCAAAACGGTTCATCCACCCTGGTAGCCGTCAACCAGCAAATGACTATCGATTAATGTACAACGCAGGTATTCTGAATCTTGGTTTAAGGGCGGATCATAGCTCCCGACAGCGGCCAGAAACTCTGTATGTTGATAAAGGTGGTAAAGTCGAATGATCCCTCGCTGAAGTGGAGAATGGAACAGACATAGATTATGGTCAGTCTCTCGAGCCACCCTTCTCGTCAAAGCTGAGCTTTCTATTCGTGGAAGCTGCATCTCATAGGCGTTTGATGCTTGAATCATTGGAACGCGTGCAGTGCCCGTGGACAACACGCGTATTGTACGAGCAGCACGAGGCCGCTTTGTCCGTATCACACCCTCAACCCACCAATGTTTCCAAGGTCTGCCTTGCTTCCCCTCTGCCCAGGGTTGGAGCATCGACTCAATATTACTATCGCTGCTGGCCACTCTTGTTTCCCTCGCGCAGCCTTGCGTACCTCACGAGCAGTGCCGCAGGTGTCCCTGCTTTTCGTGCCACAAAACTCGCTGCCCATAACCCAATAAGACGGTAGAAAAACGGTTCAGTTGCCATCCTCCCTAAATTGTATCTCCACCCTTTGATGGTCAGAGTCATGTCTCCGGTGAGTGGTGTGGTCCAGCGTCCTCAATGGGGCTCACTGTGTGACCTCCAAGTAGGTGAGAGTTCCTTCGCGCGAGGAGTATCTTTTATTGGCCAAAGTTGCTGAAGAGGCGGAACGCTACGAAGGTACTGTTGGCTTGTTCATCCCTGTTAGCAATATCCGGACGCTCATACCACTGAAACCCAGACTTAGCGACGCAAATGAAAGGTCTGATCCAGACCTACGGTGCCTTGACTATCGAAGAACGCAACCTCCTTTCTGTCGCATACAAGAATATCACGAATGCCCTTCGCAGTAGTTGGCGAATCATCGATTCTCTGGAGAAACTGGAGTCAGGCCGAATAGCAGGTCGCCACTCCAAACACCAGGTGCAGCTGATTAGCCAACAACGTAGTCGTGTCGAGTATGAACTCGCCGAAGTTTGCAAAGACATAGTGAAGGTGCTCGATGATTATCTGCTCTCAACAGCTGAACCCGGTGAGGAGGCAGTATTTTACTACAAAATGTGAGAAAGATGGTGGAATTCGGCTGCGGGTCTGTCCTCACTCGTCTATTCGTACAGGAAGGGCGATTACTTCCGTTATTTGGCCGAGTTCGCGCAGCAAAGCGAGAGGAGCAACTATTCAGATCTCTCTCTTGCTGCATACAAGTATGCCTACAAGCATGCTTTGGCTAAGCTCGATGCTACGCACCCCACGAGATTGGGTCTAGCATTGAACTTTGCAGTGTATTATCATGACGTCCGCAAAAGCCCCGAACGAGCGTGTCACCTAGGAAAGCACGCATTTGACGAGGCAGTCGCTTGCCTGAACGAATCCTCGCCAGTTCAAGTCATGCGGGATTCGATGATGATTCTGCAGCTGTTGCGGGACGACTTGGTGATATGGTCCGGAGAAATGCAAAGAGGTAAACCTTTCGTTGATTTGTCCTTCAAACTCTGACAGCTTCATTCATGGAGCCGAACATTCTGTGGGCGGGTAGAGCACAGACTCCTGATTTTTTTAACATTCTGTAACCACCTTTGTCGTATCCCCAGCGCTCGTGTAGGCCTGTTGTATACGTTATTTATAATGATATCTTGCATGAATATCATGGCTGACAATAATCTCGCAGGCGCGGGTTATCTATCATTGAGTCGCCTTCAGGAATGCGAGCCCTGGGCAAAAGTAGCAGCCACTAGTAGTGGGAAAGCCAACGTCGCGTCAGCGAAGACCTAGAAGAGGGAACATATCAGGGTTAAGCCAAGGCAGTCTGAGGAAGGCGATACTTTGACTGATTCCGCATTTGCACGAATTTTCCCCCATGAAACAGCCTCGTCTGGTCGAGCACCAGAATCTGATCCGTCAAATTCTTGTCCAGTATTCTATAATGAGCGATCAGCAAGCGTCAAGATTGACAGGCAGGTTCTAACGATGAAGACTGAGTAGTCCGCTCCGTTCCTCTGCGAAGGAGTCAACGAGCACCATTCAGTCAGAGGAAATTTTCTTTACAATTAACATAGCGTTTGCGATTTGATGTTTGCAAACTCCGCCCCCGAGGATGATCATTCCCGCTTTCTTTGACTTACGCGATAGCTCGTTCAAGGCGCGGATGTCGCCCACGATATCGACGATCAATCCCGGTGATCGGAAAGAATGAAAGTAAATCATGTCTCCTATTGAACCGTCGGTAAGGGCTGGGCAGAAAACTGGAATGTCGTTCTGGAGCAATATGGATTAGCCTTGTTCGAGGAGCAAAACAAGTCCATGTAGATGTATTTCATTCACTTTGTATGCCCAGTAATACACAGACTCTTCGTTGTTAATTTCCTTTCCCAAACGGCGAATGAAAGTGCTTGGTGTCCACACTTGACCCGAAGCTTGCTGTTCTTCCAGCATTACATCGAGAATGGGGATGAACCAATCCTCGAACTTGCAGTAGTTATCATTCGGTATGACAAGGTTCCCAACGCGATTTAAACCTCTTCTTCGAAGATCTGCGCCATCCATATTGAAATCGGCGAGGTACGTTTTACCGAGGCACTTGATGAAATCCTCTTCGATCCCCCCCGCGGTCGTCACGATCGCTGTGACATGTTTGTGCTTCACAAGGTAGAGTATAATCTCACGTAAACCGGAGGAGATGAGGTTTGAAGTGTAGCCAAGGAAGATATTGCAGCGCGTTTGGGCTCTCACTTGGGGGTCTGCATAATCATCTGAATCTTCCGGCAGAACGGGCTCGTCTGAAAGACGCCATTTGCGCTAGGAAGTTCAGGGTAAAATGGAGGCTCCGAGCCATATGCAGACGAGTGCACGCGCACCATACGATTAACGATCTCAATGGCTTTGCCCAGGCTGGTAGCTTGGAATCCAATTCTCTCGTAGCTGCTCAGAAGATCCTGGACTGATAACAACTTGTCAAAAGCTGGTCCTTGCACTGAGACCGCAGTTCCGGGAAGCGGCTCTGAGCGTTTGAGTACTGCGGCCGCAGCCTCTGCGGGAATCTGGGAGTCCATGTCTGAGCTAATCACTAGTAAACCTAGTCGTTGACCGAAGACACGGCAAATTCCGTCGTCGGTGACAAAGTGAATACGTGGTAGCGTACTCCCAAGACCCACTAGCAAACTAACGACCTCTGACTGGGTCGCTCTAGCAACCTCATGGATCTAGAAGGACCGACTGTCGACGCGCACCCTGCTGAAGTTTCGCGCGTGCAGATAGACGAAGCCACACCAGTCGCGCAGGATGCTCAGGTCCCCCTTGATCCACAGTCTCCGTCCACTCCCTTGAAAACTCCTGAGTCCAAGGCCTCCGTTCACGAGCATGTCCTAGAGAACGGCCGGGCAGCTTTGGAGCAAGCGAGTAACCCACAGACCGGTTTAACACCCCCGCAGGCTGTCACGAACGAACCTGATACGACAACTGTGTCAACTGAGGATCCAACTGCCGACACACCATCCCCTGTTCCCCCCAGGCCCGAGCCTTCAGTTCCTGCTGATGGATCACTCCACACAACCCACTCTTCTATTCCCGTCATCCCTGCCCAGATCGCAGAATCCAATGGCCATACTGAGCCATCGTCCCAGACACCGTCAAGTACTGCTCATTCCCATCCAGCTCATAAACGTTCATTGACAATGTCTACGGGATACACTGTCTCTGTCGTTCTTATATCGTCTGCGTTAGAGACGATATTATCCTCAAAGGAGGCAAGGCGCTCTATGCCACTGCGTGACAGCGCACAAAGTGCCTTGGAAATGGTCAGAGCAGGAAAAGGGGGCGACGCCCCACGAGAAATTTTCGAGCCCCTTCGACTCGCTTGCGAGACGAGAAGTGAAAAACTCATGATTGCTAGCTTGGACTGCATCTCCAAATTGATTTCATACTCCTTCTTTGCCGAGGACAATTCTGCTCCCTTCCTTCCTTCTCCTCCCCCTTCCCCTGCATTGCAAGGTCAACGGTCTGTGTCTGGTTCGCAGCCAAACATCCCCCAGCCATCACTTGTTGACCTGGTAGTTCACACTATAACTGCGTGCCATGGCGAAACGACGCCGGAGACGGTTTCCCTACAGGTTGTCAAGGCTCTCCTCGCCTTAATCTTGTCTCCCACGATTTACGTTCATCATTCCTCCCTGCTGAAGGCTGTGCGAACGGTGTACAATGTGTTTCTGCTGAGCACAGACCTAGTGAATCAGATGGTCGCTCAAGGTGGACTGACGCAGATGGTGCATCATGTCTTTACGCGGTGCAAGGCTGGAACGCCCCTCGAGTCGGATGAAGTGATCACGCCCGGGTCTCTCATTAGCTCCGAGACACCGGCATCACCAGCCCATCATCACGTCGCCTTAACTGAAGCTCGTCGTCAGCCATCAGTTCCAGGGCAGCTCGCGCTCCGTTCAACAGATAAAGGATCCCTCGAAGCCGAAAATGCCCATGAGGACACATCCTCCGTCTCCCCTGAGGATGGCTCCGTTCATCTACCAGCAAAACCAATGACAACTCATCCACCGTTGGATAGTCAAGGTCATGATGAAGAAGGGTGAGCAATATCCACGAAAAAAACCTTCCCAGAATTGCTAATTTATCACCTTGAACAATATGGCATCAGTCCAGTACGCCTGTCCTTGGATACCCGAGCGGAGAGCATACATTCTCGCGCAGAACTGTCTACTCAGGACATGTTTATCAAGGACGCGTTTTTAGTCTTCCGAGCTCTTTGCAAGTTGACAATGAAGCCATTGAATACCGAAAGGTTCGTATGTACCATATTCGATTTCATTTGACCTTAAGCTAGTTTCAGTGAGCGCGACTTGAAATCGCATGCAATGCGGTCGAAACTTCTCTCTCTTCACCTTGTGCTCACGGTTTTGAATTCGCATATGGCTCTTCTCGTTGATCCTTCGGCAGTCATCTACTCAAGTTCCTCACATGAAGCAACAACATTCATACAAGCGATTAACCAGTATCTCTGCTTGACTTTGAGTAGGAATGCTGTAAGCCCAGTTCCGCAAGTGTTCGATGTGAGTGTGGAGATTTTCTGGCGTGTGATGTCTGGTATGCGGACTAAGCTCAAGGTATGCACCACGAGGTCTACCGTTCTATTTAGTTGATATCGTGCGATTATCAGAAAGAGATTGAAGTCCTTTTGCACGAGATCTTTATACCCATTCTAGAAATGCGGACGTCGACCCTCAAGCAGAAGGCCGTCATTCTCGCAATGTTACTTAAACTCTGCCAGGATCCACAAGCATTGGTAGAGTTATATCTCAACTATGACTGTGATAGCGAGGCTGCGGATAACATTTACGAACAGTGAGTCAAATTTTTGTGTTGCATCTGTCTACAACTGAGCAACCTGCCCAGTCTGATGAACATCGTTTCTAAGGTTGCGACTTTGCCGTATAACACTCAGCAGTCGAAAAATCCCGAACCCGCCAGCCCGGCAGTCAACCCGCAGACCAGGGCACATGGCTCGTCATCCTACTCTTCTGGCGTGATATCCGTCTCGGGCACGATAGATACGTCCACTATCGGTCTTTCGGAAGGTCAATTGCGGAGACAGGGAATTGAATGTCTGGTCTCTGTGCTTAGGTCGTTAGTAGCTTGGGGCACGACTTTAGGCAAAACGCCCGCAGATCACAGTGGCGATTCTGGAACTCGCAGTCAAGGTGGAGAAGAGACAAATCATGATTCCATGACACCAGATCCGTCCCTTGATAGATTAACACCCTCGGCTGGAAGTGCTGAAGCCCTCCGACAGTTAACGCCTGATGCTGTAGATGATCCAACCAGGTTCGAGAATGCAAAGCAGAAGAAGACAACGTTGCTAGAAGGTATCAGAAAATTCAATTTTAAGCCGAAGCGTGTAGGTTATAGTATCTGACAAGGATATAGGCTATGTTAAATTCGAGCTCCATAGGGTATCCAGTTCCTTCGGGAAACCGGTTTCATCCCCAGTTCATCGCCTCAAGATATTGCACGTTTTCTTCTGACTACTGACGGTTTGAGTAAAACCATGATAGGCGAGTATTTGGGCGAGGGGTACGTGACACATGTGGATTGATCTCCCGTCTCTGATGCTGGTATTCGCAGTGATGATATAAACGTAGCTATCATGCACGCATTCGTTGATCTGCTTGACTTCCGGAACTTGGAGTTTATTGACGCTCTGAGACTATTTCTGCAAGCCTTTCGCCTTCCCGGGGAAGGCCAAAAGATAGATCGCTTCATGCTCAAATTCGCGGAAAGGTATATTGCGGGGAACGCGCAAACGCCCTTCAAGAATGCAGGTTAGTGTGCCGAAGGCTTTTGTTGACTAGGTCTAACGTCAATGTATGGGGATATAGATACCGCTTATGTGCTCTCATACTCTACAATCATGCTCAACACCGACGCTCACAACCCCCAAGTCAAGAATCGTATGACCAAGACAGACTTTTTCCGAAACAATCGAGGAATCAACGATGGCGAAAACCTTCCCGAAGAATTCCTGTCAAATATCTTTGATGAGATCCAACATAATGAGATTCGAATGAAAGACGAGATGGATGCCGCTCTCAACCTCCCCACTGCAGGACCTGGCCTTGCCAATGTGCTTGCCAGTGTAGGTAGGGATCTCCAGAAAGAGGCATATATGCTTCAATCAAGCAGTATAGCTAACAAGACGGAGGTTGGTTGGTTCATTAGTGCTATTTGACCCTCCTCACACTTTAGCGCCAGGCTCTCTTCAGAACGCTGATGCGCTCCCAGCGTCGATCCCGTGCGGGCGAACAGTTTTTTGGCGCTTCCCACTTTGTACATGTGCGGCCAATGTTCGAGGTTGCCTGGATTCCCTTCCTCGCGGGGTTGTCAGGACCCCTCCAAAACACTGACGACTTGGAGGTCGTTGATTTGTGTCTGGAGGGCTTCAAGAATGCCATACGCATCGTCTGCTTCTTTGACTTGGAGCTAGAGCGCAACGCTTTCGTAACAACTCTTGCAAAATTCACTTTCCTCAATAATTTGGGGGAGATGAAGACGAAGAACATGGAGGCCATAAAGGCCCTCTTGGATGTTGCGGTAAGCGAAGGAAATAACCTGAAAGGGTCTTGGCGCGAGGTGTTATCGTGTGTTAGTCAGTTGGAGCATATGCAACTGATAAGTAGTGGTTTCGAAGTTTCCGATTCCGGAAAGAAAGGGTCAGATTATCTCGAGGGAAAGGTGTTTGGATACTGAATGTCGTTTCCAGTCGCACGAAGAAACTGCCAAACGAAGATCTAGCGAACGAAAGCCGATCGACGCATATTACTGTTGCGGCTGATATGGTCTTCTCTCTTAGCCATCATCTTTCTGGGGTAGGTCCTCCCGTCTTGACAGCTCGGAAGTGTTAAGATTATCGTAGACTGCAATTGTTGACTTTGTCCGTGCGCTGTGCGACGTATCTTGGGAGGAAATTCAATCTTCCGGCCTTTCACAACATCCGCGCCTCTTCAGTTTGCAAAAACTGGTCGAAATATCCTATTACAATATGAATCGCATCCGGCTAGAGTGGTCCAATCTTTGGGACATCTTAGGAGAACATTTCAACCAAGTGCGCCTTGCTTTAATTGTTGTTAATCATGACTCATTGATTCATAGGTCTGCTGTCACAGCAATCCTTACGTCGGGTTTTTCGCTTTGGACTCTCTACGACAGCTATCGATGCGTTTCCTCGAAAAAGAAGAATTACCTCATTTCAAGTTTCAGAAAGACTTCCTTAAGCCGTTTGAACACACCATGGTTCATAATGCAAATCCAGACATTCGAGATATGGTAAGGCTATGCTGTCGTTCTCGAGCAGGACAGGTCCCACTCTGTTTGTTGGCAGGTCCTACAGTGTCTTCAGCAAATGATACAAGCCCGAGTTGAGAACATGCGATCAGGGTGGCGAACTATGTTCGGTGTTTTCTCCGCAGCCTCCAAAGTACTCACAGGTATGAACCTCTTGGGCTATGCATATCTCTCGCGGATTAATGTCTCCCAGAACGGATTGCAAACTCTGCTTTTGAGATAGTGAGCCGGCTGAACAAAGATCATTTTGCTGCAATCGTTCGCCATGGCTCCTTTGCGGACCTAACTGTCTGTATCACGGAATTTTGTAAAGTGAGCAAGTATCAGAAGCTCAGCCTCCTTGCTATTGCGATGCTTCGTGGTGTCATTCCGGCCATGCTCAGCTCTCCGGAGTGCGCTCTTGGCCCCGAAAAGCAGTCACCTAGCGAAGACGGGATGATTCGATTTTGGTTCCCAGTATTGTTTGGCTTCTATGACATTATAATGAACGGGGAGGACCTGGAAGTACGGCGATTGTGAGACTCGGCTTGCAGTTTCCGCTTCCTGATGGGCTGAAGCTCCATTTTCCAGGGCGTTGGATTCTCTGTTTATGACGTTGAAAACTCATGGGAAAGCCTTCCCTGATGGATTCTGGGATACTATCTGTCAAGAGCTCCTCTTCCCCATATTTGCTGTCCTCAAGTCGAGCCAAGATCTATCGCGGTTCAGCACGCAAGAGGACATGAGTGTGTGGCTATCAACCACCATGATTCAGGCACTCCGTGATCTTGTTGATCTTTATACGTTCTACTATGAAACTTTGGAGCGTTCCCTTGATGGGTTGTTGGATTTGTTGTGTATCTGCATCTGTCAAGGTTTGGTCCATGACTTCTCCGCATGTCTGTGCGTTGATAGAAAATGACAGAAAACGACACGCTTGCGCGCATCGGAACGTCATGCCTACAACAGTTTTTGGAAAACAACGCAGGAAGGCTAAGTACGACGCGTTGGGAGCGCGTAGCGTCTACCTTTGTTAAACTCTTCCGGACAACTACCCCTCATCAGCTGTTTGATGAGTCTCTGCGAGTGGAAATTGATGGTGCTACTGTTGATTTCGAAACTTCCGGCAAGTGGCATCCTTGTCGCTTCGGCGTATATTGACAACAGAGAGAAGCAGACTCCGCTGGACAGGCAATTCTACCTGCTCCTCTCTCTCCTACCGGTGAACGCTCGCCGAGTGAGGTGAAACCGTCGCTCAGTGGTCGTCGTCGGATCTTCAAGCAAATCATTGTCAAATGTGTTCTCCAACTGCTTCTCATTGAGACTACGAATGACTTGCTTCGAAATGACGTCGTCTATGACACGATGCCTCCTGATCAGCTGCTCAGACTGATGGGTGTACTAGATCATAGCTATCAATTCGCGCGCATGTTCAATGAGGATAAGGAGCTTCGTACCGGGTTATGGAAAGTTGGTAAGTCCGCCCCCGTTGTGCCACGTCTCCCGACCAAGCTAAGATCTGCCAAGGCTTTATGAAGCATCTACCCAATCTTTTAAAACAGGAGTCCAGTAGTGCATCAACCTTGGTACATGTGCTGCTCAGAATGTACTTTGATGAGAGGGTGGGGCACCAGTCAACGAGACCTCAAATAGCTGAAAGACTCCTCCCGTAAGCTCTGTCATTGTTGGGTATGACGCTACTATGGGCTAATGCAACAACGCAGACTTGGCCTGAACGTCTTGGCGGATTATACCAAATTGCGAGCTGATACCCAAGCCAAGAACATCACTGCTTGGACACCTGTCGTGACTGAGATTATGGACGGCTTCTGTCGCTTCGACGATAAAACTGTTAGTCATACATTCGCTTCCTGTCTGTTTGTTGTTGACCGAGCGTGTAGTTCATTAAATACCTCCCTGTCATCTACCCACTGTGCACAGGTCTTCTGGCGCGTGACATCGCCCCCGAAATCAGGCTGGGGTTGAAGAGGTATTTTGAGAGAGTTGGGTACACTCATGGAATTATGGAATCATCATAAAACCATCATTGTCTCTACACTTCCGTTATCGCTATATCATATATCTCTGCTTTCTTTCTCTTGCATATTCCATCCAATCGGGCCCAATGAGTGTAAGACAAGGAAGGAGGGCGGTACAGGTACTAAAACCCTGTATATCCACTCTGGAACCCAGTATGCGGTTGGGCTCCCCAACCGGTAGGTTGTGGCACCCATCCTGTTGGTTGAGCTGGTGTGGAGAGTCAACAACCTCGTCCGAAATGTTGACAACATTACTCACGATTGACTCGAAGGGCATCATATTTAGCTGTCAGCGACTATGGGACAGATCAAAAGGCACGAAATAATCTCGCTCACCTGCCTGCTGGGGTGCAGTATGCTCATTATCGGATGCGAATGTCCCAGATTTCATCTGCGCAAAGATGTTCGCAGGAGATGTATTTGAACTTGAGTTCGATGGTACCGGAGACGGAGTGGATACAATATTGTTAAACGGGGATGGTCCAAATGGCGAGAAACCGGTCGGATCTGTAACACACGTTTAGTAGTCAAATGGAGTGCCTTAGCTATACGCACTAGTCTGCATTGGTACTGCTACTGTGTTAGGGAAAACAGATGTTGGTGTGAAGCCACCAAATCCACCACTAACGCCGGTGGGTTGAGTCAGAATGGGACCAGACGTAGGTAATCCAGTGGGCTGCGAAATAACTCTCTGAGGGCTACCCGGGAACCCAGTAGCGAGGGGCTGCAGGAAAGATGGTTGTGGAGGCTGGGATTGGGATAGGAAAGGTGGTACGCTAGAAGGGCGCGTTGAAACAAAGCCATTGAACCCGGTCTGAGTGGGTACCAAGGGTTGCAATAATCCCTGGTTAGCGGGTACGGGCGCATAAGGGCCTCGTGGGCCATTTTGCTGGGGGAGGGGGAGCACACCAGAATGCTGATTCTGAAGATGCTGTCCGATCGGGGTGGGAGATGACCCCATACCAAGGCCATTGTTGTAGCTTGACGGCAGCGAAACGACTGGAGGAGAGGGAACGGGAGGCGCAGACGCAGACGCAGAGGGAGGGGTCGGAACGCCCTGATTTGTCCGGAGTTGGCTAAGGCGTGCCAGCTGATCAAATACGTCGGCTTCTGTAGTCTTCGCTAGCGAGGGAGCCGTGCCTTCTTGGGACGGGGCGGGACGGACAGGGAGGGTTGTTGTATCTACTTGGGAGATTGGGGGTACCGATTGCGCCCTCAGTGGAGGCGCACTAGCTGGTGGAGTAGGGTTGGGAGGCTTTGAACCTGGTCTGTTGGTCCACGCATCATCGTCAAAGCCAGAGACTGTCGCCATAGCAGAGCTGGTTCGCTTTGGGGCCTGCACGGAAATTGCTGTGGCAGGACTACTTGTACGAACGAGCGGAGAACCAGATCGTTTGATTTGCTCGGACGCATTCCCAATAGCGCCCAAATCAACCGTGGACGGTGGTAGACTCTTGCTAGGCTGAGGCCTACCGCGACGTTGAGTATTGTTTTTCAAGATGCCTCCTGGTCCAGCAAAGAGGTTCGGAGCAGGGCTAACAGGCTTCTTGGCATTTTCCTCCTCCTGCAGCCGCGTCGCAAGTTGTTCATCACTAACCAGATGTTCAGGTGGAGCAGCTTGAGGCTTAGCATATTTCTGTTGGATGATCTTGTTTACACGAATGATGTCCCCCTCCCGCAGACCAAGCGAACGCATGGTAGATTCCGTGATGTCCGGGAGCAGGTTCTCGCCGATTTTGTCTCTCTCAAACGAGTGTGCATAGCGTGTACAGTCGTCAATGTCACAACCAGCAGACAAGAAAAATTCGAACCAGTCTATCTGTGGGCCTTTTTTCTGTGTCGAAACGGGTTCCCGCTTCTTAGCGTCAGTCGGACGTTTGGGCGCTAAGGGTTGGTCATCGTCATCGCTGGAAGCCCGAGGATAAACGGTTGTGCCTGAAGAACTAGAGGGTTTCTTCATCATCATCAAACGTTCGACATATCGCACGTCCTCAACAGACATCTTTTCGGATGGAACCTCAATGACAACTCCGTTGACCTTGTGTAATCTGAGCTTCCCGTTAGTGTATCCAAGAAGTGCAGCTTCAACACGGAACTGTCCGCTCCGGTCATGCCAGATTCTTGTCGAGTCCGGAGGAGGTACGTCTAGTCATGGGAGTTAAATAAATTCGACGCTCCAAACGACAACGCACCCTTCCCTTCACTGGATGTACGTGCACCTGACGAGTCCCGCGACGATTTGGTCACCGGAGGCCGGGAACGACTGACGACCAGAGTCAAGAACGACCTAAGGCAAGAAGAAACGATCGTACGTGGATGTATCCTGCTCGCTCCCGGACTTCTGCTGTACTTGCTTCGCTGCTTCTCGCCGCTGGTTCCTCGAGGCTTCCATGGTGGCAGCGGCTTGCTCCTTGTCTCGACGTTTCTTTTGGGCTTCCGCTGCAAGCTTAGCGCGCTCTTGTTCAGCCTTCTTCTTCTCCCTGTTAGCACGTTCTCTCTTCTCGGCCTCTTCACGTTCTCGCTCTTTTCGCGCCAGGCCATCGCTATCTTCGAGCTTTGTGGGAACCGAGGAATCTAAGGGCTGCACAACTCCATCCAACGAAATCATTGAGCAACTGCATAACAACACTTACCTCGAGGTAGGACGCGGGGACAACCCCCTCGCTACCTTGCGCATTCCTACACTTCCACCACTCTTCTCCTTCCTTCTCAATAATACACAATCGTTCCCCTTCTCGGACCGAAAGTTCGTCAGGACCGGTACCCTCGAAGTCATATAATGCAACTGCAAATTCTCCTTCCTGATCATCGCCAGTTAAGCGAACACCCTCTTCTTCTTCTGCTTCTTCATCCTCCGAGGGTTCTCTAGGAGGAATTATTTCGGGGGACTCTTCCGTGAATCTAACAGACACCCCATTTTTCCTCGATGGGCTACTGCTTTCGACATAACGTGGTGGCGGGGTAACCGCTCGATGAAGCTGTGACTCCGTACTGTTGGCCTCCGACGCAGCCTTGCCGTTAGAGATAGCCAGCTTTCTCGAGTCATCCAGCTTAGTTAAAATCGTCTCTGCTATCTCCTCCTTGCCGACATTGAAGTGCAACTTCGTTGGATTACTACCCCCCATATCAATGAGAATGTGCTTGTGCCTTTCAATTGTGAAATCCTCGACATCGACAGTGTCCCACTTTTGCACGGGCGTCTAGAAGGAATGTGAATAAAAAGTCTTTGTACTGTAACGAACTGGGGTATGTATACCTTGTCTGATTCACTCGCGAAGAAGAGCGACCCATTGCCGATACCAAGAGTACCTTTCTTCTTCTTGCCCTTCTTGTCTACCTCGGAGACAGCCCACGTCTTGATGTTGTCGGCTTGCACTTTGACAGGAGTCTGAGCGACACGATCCGCTGGGTCCACGTAAACACTGACAGGGCGCGCTGAGGGTCTCGGCTGCGAAACCAGCTAAGGGATGGTCACCATTCATAAAAATGAGCTAACCGATGAAGGAACAGGCTGAGGACGAGGAACCGCTTTAGGTTCAGGTTCTGCTTCTGGATGCGGTTCCGACAGTACTTGTTCCTCTCCGCTAGACTTCGGGAACAATAAATAAGCATTTCCCGATCCAAGGAGAGAGAAATACCTCTTCGACGTAATTCCCAGGGACAAACCCAGCTTTACCACCTTGCTTCCGGCTTTGAACAAGGATCCATTCGTCCTCGCGATCGAAGACCATGAGAGTCTCGTCTTCTCTGATTGAGAGCTCGCCCGGGGCCGCCGCATCGTAATCATAAAGTGCCTTTGCTACAGAGTTATGCTCCGCCTGCATATCCACTCCAGTTACACAGTACACTATGAAAGGCGTAGATAAACTCACCTGTTCTACGTATGCTGCGGGAACCAGACCCGAAGCACTCTCTCCATCTTGCAAGTCACTTTTGATCTTCACCTTCCACCAGCTAGCTCGATAGAGGTCATTTACAGCGAGAAAGGCAGACAAACATTGAACTCAACTCATCGTCAGTCTTCTCCAAAAGGAAAACAATTTGGTTCTCCTTGATTGCAATTTCATCTTCAGATTGGGGCTTATAGTCATAAGAGGCTTTGAGGACCGCAAGATATTCCTCGCCTAGCTGGGCCATCGAGATTCAACAGGATCAGGTCAAGGTTGTGGGACCACTAGGACTCCAGGCTCCGTCCCATCCTTGTGCGGGAGGGAAAGCGGTCACGTGTGTCATGTGAGCATACTTCCCAATTTGGGACCTCATATGAATAGTTTTTTAGGTCACTGTAGTTCCTGAATATCAAGAATTATCTCAACACAGTAATTCCACACCTGGTAGTTGGTGCCATTATTTTCAAGAGATGGGATGTCATATAAGTGACTTGAGGGTTGTGCAGATTTGCTAGAACTAGCCATAGACAAATAAAAACCTGAAGAAATAAAGGAGACAGTTGATAGGGCCATGCTTAAACAAGTGTCTTGTATTTCAAGAAAGAATACATAATTCTAAGTAGAGTCTCACCTCAGTCTCAAGTAGAAAGTATGGGACTGAGGTGCAATGAGTGAAATCTGCTAAACCAAGTCCAAGATTACATAATATGTTATTGTTGTAGTTCTGAGAAACTATAGAATTATAATGCTTTCTGGATGTGTTCCTTCCAGGGCATTGGATGGCCCACATTATAGGGTACCAGCTCTGTTTTGTTCAAGGGGTAAAAGCAAGATGGGCTCAGTGATATTCAGCAAGGTCAAAAGGTCACTTCACTGGTCTAGGGGGCTGTGATTTCCTTGCCCCCAGCTTTGACCATCAGAACACTCACTCATGGTGGTGGTATGAAATCCAAGGAGCCCCCCAATTAGTACATAATGCACTCTTGCAAAGTTGCATCAGGATATTCAAAGCAACCTCAGGATGGGCTCAGCCCATTTTCTTTTGGACTAGTGTAAGACCACCCTGAAATTTCCTTTTTTTGCTTGTTCTCATCCAATCACAACGTTCGGATGGCTGGCTTAGAGCCGTCAAGCAATAACGTTACACAGCGACTTTTCAGATAGTTACAGTATCAGATAGTAGCCAATGAAAGTCATCCATTTTACAGCTGGAACGCACTCTCACCGACCCGACACTCCTCGTGAAGTTCCGCACACGGAGCATGCTAGGTGGTTTGGCTCATTGATGCTAGTGGCATTGGGATCGGTATTCTCTCACAAGGAAAAGAAATCACACTTACAGTGTACAGACCATACAATTCCATGCGTCTTCTCGTTCTGCTTCCGGGGGAGCGAAGATGAGCCTTGACTGAGACTTTTTTCGTTTCTTCTTCGGCCGTATAGAGGTTTCGGATGTCGTTGTCTGGTTAAACCCACCAGAAGCAGGGCCTCTCACTGCATCAAATATGCTAGTAATAATAGAGGTCTGAGGATCTTTAAGACCACAAGCGTTTCCATGCTCTCCGGAGGAGCCAACACTCGGTAGTAAGAAATCTTGTGCGGGATCAAACATCCTAGCTCTGAGCGTATCCAAATCTTTCTCTTCAATGACCTCAAGCAGGGTACGGCGACGGTCGTAATCTGTTTCAAAGTCTTCTTTCCCATCCTCCGATTCCGGGTTGTTCCCAATGAGTGGCAGCAGAGAAAGACTTGAAGAGGAAGCCTTGTCTTGGAGAGCTTGGATCCGACGTTCGGCAGCTAGTGCACGCTCTGCCCTTGCTCGTTTACTGCATAGAGTCATGACTGTGGAAAAGGCCTTGAAGACAATCCATACCAACCTCCCAGCCTTCTTTCGGAAACCAGTGCCATGGGACTTAGTTTCTCCTTCTAGGTCCTCGTTCAAGGCTTTCCCAGTGGTGTTGAATACACTGGAGTTTACTCGTGTTCCTGCCTTCCGTTTTTTGGATGTTTCTGGACCCCTGAATTTGCGAAATCGGCGCAAGACAGGACGCGCTCTCGAATGAGCACCACCACACTGATTTGTTCAGTCTCCATAGGGTGATTGTATATGGAATTGAAACACCACCATATATTCGGGGAGTTCGCCCATCTTGATACCCTGTCCTGCAATTGTAGCGGAATCGACCAGTCTGGTGCCGGATGACCAGTAACCTGGGGCGCAGTGAAAAAAGTGGAGGGTCAGGGCTTTGAAGCGAAAGGAGGAAACAGTATATTGTACCGTCCCCATAGTACCCCCTACTCTGAAGGGTTCGTACTTCTTGCTGGAGTCGACGCCAGAGCGCCTGGAACTCATACCCATGGTCCATGTGCTATGAACAGCTTTCTTGTAACCCCGCTGCGATTACAGCATGACTGCCTACCCACCTTGATATGGGCCAACTGGCAGTAGAAGGTTAGTGAGGGATGCAATCGCACGAGTTCAATTCATTTGGAACACCTCATGACATAGCGTACTCATCAACCAGTGAGTAGGGAGCAATGATCCCGTAGATGACCGCAGTACAAGCTCTAGCAACATCGCGTATTAGATGCATCGGCAATCATGGGGGTGAAGCCACTCACCCAAGGTCTCACCATGATTCCAGTTACGGCCCACGAAGACATTATTGTATTCGTACTGGAGGTCGGGTCAGATTTGCCTACTCAGAACTCGTCATTAAAGGCTAATGAATTGCACCTCTTCAAGACTATTCACAACAAACCCGTGTGCCTTCATGACTGGTCTGACTTGAGCGGCGAGAGCGCGAAGAAGCTGGCGAGCAGCGTCCTCGACGGTCGGGTCATCCATTGGTAGAACGCTGATGAAATTCACATGAGGGTTTGGATTAGGCTCGCGCTCATTGACGCGTAGGTGGACCATTTGGTTACTGTCGGCTTCAGAGTCGTGATCCAAGAAAAGCGCAAGGGAGAGATGTACAGTTACGAAATTCTGGACTATGTTTACACCGACCCAACGTCAGCTGATCGCCATGCCTGCACCAGTGATCCCACTACGCGCCGTACCAGGAGCCAGAGCACTTGCCAACAAGTCTCGGCAGTTCCTCAAGCGTTCTCGTCTCACAACAAACCATGAACTCTCCGAGTTTGGCACTGCAAGAGGAACGCCAACGGTTCCTTTCGACTGTGCTTCTTGAACCGCCTTCACCAATGAATCAACCTCCGCCTCCGAATCAAGCTCATCTAGGTTCTCTGCTACGTCGTCACCCTCCAACCGACTCGCTGTAGTAGGCACCTGTGTCTTCTTCGGCGCTTTCTTTGTTGCCGCTTTGTTAGGATCCAAACCTGATGCAATTGCGGCCTCCATCGCGAGTCTTTTCTTCTCCGCCTTTTCCTTCTCTCTCTTTTCCTTTTTTTCCGCTTTGGTCTCCTTCTTCACCGGCTCGACCCAATTGGGGTTGTTGGCTCGATTCCATTCGAGAAGTAATTCATCATACCCCTTTGAGCGTCCTTGTACCGCTCGCTTCGCGCCCATCGAGTGCGCTTTGCATGTAAGCGAGCGCGAGCATGGGAGGCCTTTATCATTAATGACCCCGCACTGCCTGTCATAGTCTACTGGACCTTTGGTCCGTCCCTTGGTAATCTTCGTCTTCTTTTTGCTGGGTTCGGACGGGTCGTCTCCTTCTTCACCATCTATCCCGCGCTTCTTGCCTTTCTTCAGCTCCACTGCCATAAGTTAATTCATGATAGCGCATAGAGGACAGTGATCAATGTGTACCTTCACCATCCGCTGACTTGCTCTTGACACACTTCTTACCCGATCGTATGTCGCTACAATTCGCTGGGGTGAGTCGTGAGATCGACACCAGGTGGTTGTAGGTAGCGAGTACGTTGAACTCACTCGCATGGTCAGAGATGGCACTCCGTAGCACTGGTTTATCACAGTCACTACAACGTACAACGCCAAGATCTGATCTCAGTGGCTCAACACCAAAGATCTTCATGCCGCGGGCACAAAGCCATGCTGTTGGGGGTGAAGGCAGTTCTGCTACTTGTGCCTCTGTTAGTGGTGTGGCATTGCGTGGTGGAATCAATGAGTCCCAAGCAAAGGGTGAGGGTGAATGACTAGGTCGTTTCAGTCTGAGTCCCATGGTCGTCCCTGTCCAAACGCGGGCACAGGAATAGGTCGCGCGACCTTCTAATTACGTAATAGTTGGATCTGGAGTTGTTTTCATTCTGAACGTCTCTTCGTGTGGAAGATCAAGTGTACTGCACTGGCAGCAAGTGGATTCAATCAAAATGATAATGCCTCCTATCAAACTACCAGGTCGCACTCATGAGCAAGGGTTGTATCAACAATTCTATTTGCTCGATTTCTGGGTGATGATAAAAGAGCTGTGTCGGTCAGGGATGATGCTAATCAAGCCCTGGGAACCCAAAGATCATAGAGTTGCTTATCTGCTGCGTCAAAGCATGTGAGGAGCGCAGGGTCCGACCGTATGGTGATCCTGCGGGAGGCAGTGGACCCAGCTGACGGATGAACGAGGACAGGGAGGGTGCCCGTCTGATGGAAACTGGTACTGACTCCGGACTCCGATATCGTTGTTGAAGAAGGAGAGATGGCGACATCCTGGAGCGTGATAGCGTCAAACGAGCGGGATGTATGAGTAGGACAAGCTGACCTGGGTTGAGTTGACAGAGTGATCCCTGCGGCGAGGCGTGGATGTGGGTCGCGTGCTCGCTGCGAATGCACATCAGAGCGAAAACGGGGGAAGTGAAGGCGACGGACCTTCTGCAGTCGACATCGGGCGGTCAGAGGCAGGCGTGCAATCGCGTCACAGAGCACGTAACGCGTCTGTCACAGCGCGCCTCATCCTTCTGACCGGCCACGATGAACCTCTTCAAGAGTTGTGAGTGACGATAAGCTTTCAGACACGATATCCTGGATTGACAACAGCAAAAAGTATTAGCAAAAGTCTGGCGTAAGCACGAGCCCACGTTGATCATCCTCCGCTTGGCTTATGCTATCTCTTCAGAGGATCCTAATGCCGCTGAGGTCGTCAAGTGCGAATCAGGTCAACTGTATCTTGTCAGGCCAGGAAACGTACGGTCTTCTAGGGAATGCATGTGCGCTCTCCCGTTTCCAATCTGTCGTTCGCATCAGTGACGTATTCTTACCCGCTTCACAGTTACAACGAGGCTATCGCTACCATAAGACGGGTTCCCTCCCTCGAGCACAACTTCCAACTTGTTATCACCCGCGTATACGAGGAAGGTGATCAAGAATTGCTAGAGGACGAGGACGAAAGTACGGCATATTAGATCTGCGTGGGCCCCTCTTACCATGTTCCAGCCGACGAAGAGAAGGTCTTCCTTATCAGCGAGGAGCTCGAATTCCGACGCGGCCCAGGACAGACTCCACAAGAGGCCTCCTTTGTGTGGCGTGATCTAGATGGTGATGTGGACGAGCTCTACGAGTTTCTCATGACAGAGGAGACAAACGAACCCACGCGCGCGTTCTTCGAAACTTGCATGTACCGTGCCATGTACGAACGCAAGTACAGGACAGGTGGTGACAACATCCAGGACTCGGAGCTTGAGCAGTTTATTTGGAAGTGAGCTGTTATCGTGTTATCGGAACACAATTTATTTAAAGCATCTCTCTCTCCAGGCCTCCTGCACCGAAGAGTACGAGAGCAAAAACCACTAGGGAGAAAGCGATGGCAGCCCGTAAGGAGCCGAGCAATCTTCCAGCGACCATACAAGATGCTTCGGTCGCTCAGCAACCTGTTGTCTCTACGCCGCGGAAGGCCAGCGGTGGATCTAAGCCTGTCCCGCACAGTGTGGATTTGCCGGAAATGGCTAGGGCTCAAGCCAATTTTTTCGTTTGGGACTTGGAAGCTGATGGGTTCGTACCTGCATATGACGAAGTCCTTGATGCAAGAATTATCGAGCGTACTTCTGGTGACTATAATTACTGGGTGGCCGCAACGTGCGATGAAGGCGACCTGATAATGCACAAGATCGCCTCCGACATGAATCCTCGGTGGTCTCAACAGACGTGTTCCCTCACATGGAATTACAATATTGGAGGCACTTATGGAAGCTGGGCGTTTCAGTTCACCTCTCCGGAGGGGTATAGCAGGTTCAAGGCGGGCTTTACCCAAGCATCATGGGAAACTCTACATAGGGTGCCTTGGACTAAAATCAAGGTAACCTGACCTAGGCACAGTTGACGGCATATTCTAATTTCCCATTAGCCGGACGAACAAGCATATGTCATGAGTTCCAATTCTGAGGATGTGGTGATGCATGCTGTAGAAGACGAAGACGAAGATGAAGATGAAGTTCTTTCCGAGCTCGATCCCGACGAAGGTGAGTTTTTTATTCTATGAAAGTCGTTTTGTGTTCCTGATTGTGACAGAGCGAAGCGACGAAGAGGAAGATGAGGACTCGTATTCCATTCCAAAGCACTCGGGAGAGCGCAACTCGATGTTGACGGTTGGATATAAAGGAGACCGCTCATATGTTGTGCGGGGGAATAACATTGGCGTCTTCTCTCACACTGGTGACAATCAAGTGAAGTACCACGCGACCATTAGCAAGGTTTCGACTACCGGTGGAAGGGAGTTTAAACCCCGAGAGGTAGATTCGTTCCCATATGCTCAGATGGAAACATTCTGATTCGCGTGGAAGGTGATGCTACACGATCAGGATACGAAAATGATCCTGATGAACCCTTCTAACCCTCACTCGCTGTATAACATGGATATTGAACGTGGTAAAGTCGTAGAGGAGTGGAAAGTCCACGACGATGTTACGGTCGACCATATGGCGCCGGATAACAAGTTCGCCCAAACGACTCGAGAGCAGACTCTCGTCGGTGCATCACACAACGCGCTGTTCCGCATCGACCCGCGTATCTCTGGCAACAAAATGGTCGATAGTCAATATAAACAATACGCCAGCAAGAACCAGTTTTCTGGGGTTGCAACTACGGCTGGCGGCAAGCTCGCGGTGGCAAGCAGCAAGGGTGACATCAGACTATTCGACTGTATCGGCAAGAATGCCAAGACAGCATTACCGCCTCTTGGAGACCCTATTATTGGTATTGATGTCACTGCCAGCGGACGGTGGATAGTTGCGACGACGAAGAGTTATTTGCTCCTCATCGAGACTTTGATTGGCGAGGGCAGATACGCTGGCTCTCTTGGGTTTGACCGCAGTTTCCCTGCGGACGCGAAACCGATACCACGGAGACTGACATTGCGTGCAGAACACGTTGCATATATGAAACACGAGATCAATTTCTCGCCAGCTCGGTAGGTGTGATTTCGAACTCAGGTGAGACGGTATACATATTTCTTGTAGGTTTAACCAGGGAGAAGGCCAAGAAGAGAATGCGATAGTGACGTCGACGGGGCAATATGTGGTAGCTTGGGACTTTAGGAAGGTCAAGAAGGGGCAACTGGACACGTATGAGATCAAGAAATATGAGGACCATGTGGTGCAGGATAACTTCAAGTTTGGGGATGACAAAGAAATCGTAAGCAAAACTCTCTCACTGGGATGGGGACTGTTCTCAAGGAATCACAGATTGTTGCGTTGGAGAACAACGTCTTGGCGATCAACAAGAGAAATTTAAAGAAGCCGACGAGGACATCACTTGCTCCGATGAGTCAATCGAGCATTGTAAATAGTCCATACTAACAAGGTACGGTCTGTATGGATGGCTTTGTGGGGGAGGGGAAGGACAGATACCCTATGCAAAGCGCGGGAGAAGGTATAAAAATGAAGGGGCGGTTTCCTAATAGTAATTCATGTGTGCTAAATGAGGGAATAAATCTTAGGTCTTGTACCACTGTGAGCCAGGCTGAGCGCTTGGGGCATATGGAGGGGCGCGATCCCTGGCATCGACGTATCTCCACATACCGAGGTGCCACATGACTCTTGGTATCGTCAGTCCGACGCCGACGATGATGGTCACCCATAGCATTGGACTCCAGTGCATGATGTCCCACCGGTCATCGCCCAACGCCCACAGGGTGAAATAGATATGGCAAATGTCACCAATGAGGAGGGGAATCAGAATCGACCGAACAATTTTTTCCTGGAGTGCGGGCTGGGATGCTAAGTGCTGCCTAGCGGCAGTGAGGACGAATACATTCATGAGACCGGTGAGTGCGCAGACGTGCGCGAGTTGGATGGTTGTTACGATGGAGGCCCTTGGGAGGACTGGGGGAGGGGGGCTACCCGCCGGCCAAGGAGCCTGGGTGTTGTGAGCCTGGAGACGATTAGCCCATCGGTGGACGGAAGGTGGGGAGAGAAGATTACCGTTTCGGGATCGCAGAGGGTCCCAATGAGGCCAAGGATGGTCAACGCGGGCTCATAAAAAGCGAATATGGCGTAGTAGAAGTCAGGAATCGCAGACGTTGGTGGCTGCATCGGACAGGGTGGGACAAGGCAAGGCAGATGTGCTCATTCGTATGGTCGAATGGCCTCCCAATCCGCGCACGTGGGGTATGTGCACTGCCAGGGTCGACCTGCCCTCACGAACTATAAATACACGCGAATCGCCTCTTCTTTTCTTCCGTCCATCTTTAACCCAGGCGGACGGCGATATCGATGCCGTATCCACCAAATGGCGAGGACCGAGATCGAGCAAGAGGGTTTTAATGCACTCCTTCGTCGTATGTGGAGCAGTGCTTCGCGCCCATCAGACATGTTCTCTAGTTAGTTGTATCCAAACGCAGACTCGCGACAGAATGTGATTGCCTGTTTTGGATGACCACGTCAGTCAAACGATGTCGCTCCTTCATGCCCTTGGGTACGTGTCCGCGCAGCCGCGTCCGCTGTGTCTCACCTCGCTCAGTTATGTCGCTGCCCTGGCCGCGTTCGTGTTTGTCACGCTCTCACTCGGTTTGTTCACCCCTCCGTGACCCCTCCTTTGTCTGACCCATCTGCAGCGAGCGGGTTGCTCTACCTCTCCGAGTTCATTGAGGAATACTCCCGGCTTGCGAAGCTGATCGGTCAGCGAACGACATATGTCCGTCCTCCCTCCTCTCCCTCCAGCACCCTTGACATCCCTCCCAGGTTGTCATCACATTGCACGTGCTCCTTCATATCACCGATGCTCTCCCCCTCCCCCACACGGTATTCTCCATCCTCTGCCATATCGTATACCTGCAAAACTTCTCGGCACACTGGCCCCTCATCTCGCTCTCTTCCATCTCATTCATCGCCTCGTGTCTGATGGCCATCATCAACCACTTTCTGTGGTTCATCCATTTCTCTCGCCTTGCCCGCACAGAGAGGCGGACCTATAGCCATCGTGCTCCAGTCTCTAACGCACCCAGCTTCACAGACGTTGCAACCTTTTTTGGAATCTGTGTCTGGCTTGTCCCACTCTTCCTATTCTTGAGCTTGAGCGCCAACGATAACACGCTTCCTACATCTTCGGGTACGTGTTTGTACCCATCTCCTTTGCTCCGACTGATGACCATCGTCAGGTAATATTCCGGACCCGTCCTCCGCGCAACGATCCAAATCGTCATTGTTCAAATCCATGTTTTCTATCATCTCCAAGGACAAAATCCTACCCACGCACAAACCAGACGGTCCAATCATCCCTCCATCCTCGGCTTCAGTTCCCGCTTATCCATTGCCCTCACCTTCGTCCGTACCCGCACACTTGCCTCTGCTTTCACCGCCACGTAGCCCACAGCGCTCATCCTGCATCCCTCACCCCGAAGTCCACCAATCTCGGTTCCCAAAATACCCCTCGGACTCTTGTAGGCAACTGGCGGATGGTGGGGCCGTCCTTTCATCCAGACGGCATCCACCCTCTGGACGTAACCATTCTACCGACGAATGAGAGCACCTCGGGTTAGTTACACACATGTGTTTGGTAGATTATATGCTAGCCCTACCCATCCGGAAAGTGCAGACATTTGTACGGATGATTGACCTCAGTGCGAGCAAATCAGGTATAACCCAGCCTGGGTGCTGTGTTTTCTGCCAGGATCGATCATTTATTGCCTACCCCGCCCTATATCCGCCTTTTTCTGTACCCGGTCACAAGCCCTAGTCCAATTCGTTGTCTAATGCATCTCTACCTCGGACACAATCCCCGCACTCTCTATCTCTTGACGGACTCGGCTCATCAGGAGAGACTTGGGCACCCACACAGGGCACTCATATTTCGCGCTGCGGAAGCCAATGCCAGTCAAGTCGTGGTCGAATTTCTCCCTGGCGATGAGGTACATCTGAGCAGTACAATCAGACTGACACACCGCACTGTCAGAGGATGTCTGGGGCTCATCTCGGTCGAAAATGGCGCGTACATGTATCATCCTATTCCTGGTGCATACTCACGACACCCCTAGACATATTCCTTGCACTCATCATGGCGGCTACTGAAGTAGGGGACACCCGCCCATCTCAATCACTTCCAGAAAACGTTGCAAGGATCCATAATGTTCAATTCTACTGCCTGACATCGTCCACCTGGGACGATTTCACCTCCTCTCAAGACTCGCTCGTCCATCCAGAGAGCGTGATGGACGCGATATCAAGCAGAGACGTATATTCGCAAACCCTCAACCCAAATGCGGTCTTTGAACACCCATGCGTGCCGCTCACAAAGATCCTCTCCTCCGGCTCGTTCTACTACGCCATGGATCCCCCGTGGGACCTGTCTACACGCCTCGCCGTTCGGTTGTCCCGAGATAGTGCCGCTCAATATGATATCGGCGTCTTTGACGAACGATTCGTTTGGAACGAATACATCGTCCGAAGCTTACTTGAC
This sequence comes from Pulveroboletus frians, assembly GCA_038089395.1. Classification (NCBI taxonomy): domain Eukaryota; kingdom Fungi; phylum Basidiomycota; class Agaricomycetes; order Boletales; family Boletaceae; genus Pulveroboletus; species Pulveroboletus frians. The sequence continues at coordinate 69,522 of JBBPKT010000011.1, forward strand.
TTTCGGGAGAAACTCGATCCACACGAACGTCAAGATCTCGATCGTTGCCAATTCATTGTGTGCACTATCACCCTTTCTCGAGTAAATGATATATGAACCTGCGCCCATATATAGGTCCTCGTCATACAGGGATACGTAGGAATGTCTACTATGGCTCTACCAGCACCACCCGTCAATGGTGCCCCTGTAGTTGCGACGCTGTCGCTGATATCACGCCTCGGGTGGAAGAGAGCAGGCACTCGCTTCAATACTCGAGGCGTTGATGATGACGGAAATACCGCAAACTTTGTAGAGGCGAGTGCACAGAGGATCTTTCCCTTTGACCTGTTCCTAACCAAGGCTCCGAGCAGACCGAAACAATCCTGAGTACAGACCAACACTGCATGAGTTATACGCAAGTTCGAGGAAGTGTTCCTTGTATGCTATTTCTCCGTTTGCCTTCATTCTCATCTCACTTCTTGGACAGTATTTTGGGAACAGCAAGGAATACAGACGTTTGGTCAGCGCATTCAGATAACACGTCCAAACGCATCACAACCCGCATTCGAACGTCACTTTGCACATCTCACAGAAGAATACGGGGCAGTGCATGCGATTAATCTACTCGGTACGAAGGAGAATGAGGTCACCCTGACAGCAGCGTATGCAAAGCACTTGAACCAAGCCAGAGGAATTTGGGGTGACCAGCTCGGCATCACACACTATGACTTCCACAACGCCGTCAGAATCGGTGGTCACGATAGCATTGTGCGGGAACTTGGGTAAGTCGATCACTCGTCGTTCATCGCTTGTTTTCACTCGTATCATTCACAGTCGCTTAGAAGATATCGCTCATCACATGGATCGCTTCGGGTTCACATTGATTGATGCTTCAACAGATGAAGTAATCACAGAACAACATGGGGTGTTCAGAACGAATTGTTTGGATTGGTAACTCACATTCGAATCATACTGCCTGTTCGCGCTTGACTTCTGGCATAGCTTGGACCGGACCAATTTCGTCCAAGATATCCTTTCACGCGAATCGATCGAGCAATTCCTTGGTCTTGTCCATCGCGAATGGTTACAAGCCAACGCTCTCTGGGCATATCACAGGGAACTCTGGGCAGAAAATGGCGACGCACTGTCGCGCATATATGCTGGTACTGGTGCTCTGAATACAAGCTTTACACGGACTGGAAGACGGACATTAGCGGGTAGATTTGCTTGGCTCATCTCTCAGGAGACACAGAATAACAATAATTTCTTCCAAAGGTGTTCTCTCCGATGCAACGAAGAGCGTATCAAGAGCGTACATCAATAATTTCCAGGACAAGAGCAAACAGGTCGCAATTGACATGTTCCTCGTAGGTTCATTGACACCTTTTTCTTGAACACATTTCTGAAGATCTCACAGGGCAACCTCAGTCACCAGACACAGGTAAACATATTTGATCCTGTTCATGACATGGTCCGAAAGACACTGAACGAGCGGTCTGTTACTCAACTGTTGCGGTTGTCATGGGTATTGAATTGCTCGCAGTATATCGGAATATTCCTCCACCTGTCCGTGTACCATATTCATCGGAACCTGGAACGTGAATGGCAGGGTAAATCAATAAATACTATTCTCACTTCCGTTGACATGAACCTACAGTGTACAGCCACCGTCCGAAAGCTTGATTCCCTGGTTGTTCCCCCGAGATAGTGAGTTAAATTAATGCACGGTTCGCTCGATAGGTGTAGCTGATCGTTCCCGCTGGCGTAGACTTTCTCGAGTAAGCTGTCACGTTTAAGTGAATGCTTCGTTGACGTCCGATCCCATAGGCCAGATATATTTGTTTTGGGCTTCCAAGAGATCGTGCTCCTTACTGCTCAACAGATAATCCAAACTGACCCAGAAAAAAGGTGTTTAGCATTCTTTGACTGACTCGACTTGCTGGTGATGGAACGAACACAGGCGGGTATGGGAACATAAGATCATGGAAACAATTAATAGTCGATCAAAGACTCCGGGAGAATACGTGCTACTGCGTAGCGAGCAGGTATTCAGTTCCAATTTTTGTTTGTTTACTCCGACGTCACGTTCCACTCGCAGTTGGTCGGCACCGCCCTTTTTGTCATAATTAGGTCCGAGCTAACCTCTGTAATCCGCAATGTCGAAGGTACTACCCGGAAAGTGGGTCTCGTCGTCTACATTAAGATCGTCTATTAACCTCATCCCTTGGTCAGACTGGTTTGCGAGGCATATCGGGAAACAAGGGGGGAATTGGCGTTCGATTGGACTACCGCGACACGAGCTTCTGCTTTGTCACTGCCCATCTGGCCGCTGGGCATTCCAATGTTGATGAACGCAACGCCGATTTTTGGACAATTGCAAACGGACTGCACTTTCTCAAAGGGAAAACAATCGCAAGCCATGAGTACGTTCGTGAACGAGGGAAGGGTCATTTCCTCATAAAAATTCTGTAGCAATATTATCTGGCTCGCTGACACCAATTATCGCATCGATCTCCCCAACGACAAGGTCAGGTCGCTTGTAACGGAGGGGTGTTATGATCCACTTGTTGGGTCTGACCAAGTAAGCAGTGTCCGCTCCCAGAGAGATACAGAGAATAAAACATACGCACAGCTAAGACTGGCAATCGAGACCGGTGAAGTTTTTGCAGGGTACGACGAAGGGCCATTGTTGTTCCCACCCACATACAAGTATGACGTCGGGACAGACAACTATGACTCGAGTGAGAAGATGCGGATACCAGCTTGGACTGGTATGTGACCTTAGACACCTCCACCTTGATCCTACTTCACCTGCGTTCCAGACAGGATCTTGTTTCAAGGCAGCCTAGACTTGTCCGTTTATTCGCGCGCTGAGCTCCGGGGTTCCGATCACCGACCAGGTAACTTGTTCGAAAACTTCTCCTTACTACAGCATCACCATCTTGAAATATTACCCGTTTAGTTTTCGCGTTGTTCCGAACAGAAGTCCGGGTCATTGATGCGGTAAAACGCGTCGCACTTTCTCGTCTGCTACTCGAGACTTCCTTGGATACTGTTCCTGGAGAGATACCCGATAAGAATACGCCGCTTGCCTTGCCCTCCGAGATGGACGGTCGTAAGCATTTTTTTCAGTCTGAATTGGCCTTGTCCCTGAAGAGATACATGTCAGTACCCGTTCCCAGTTCGGAGGATTCACATTGGTGGGACAAACTTGGTGCGTGTCATTTGGGGATTCGCCTCGAATCGCCAGACTGAGCTACTCCCAGAAACCAGCAGGGGGAACTTGGTGATTTCGCCCGCGCTACTGGAAGCGACTCCTGCAAATCCATTTGACTCACCTGGGGACTCGCCCTTGTCATCGTGCCCTTCGTCAGACGAGGAACTCTATTCACACGCAGCTGACCTCCCTACACCCATTATTCCCGAGCCAGTAGCGCGTAAAAGTCCAAATACTTCTGGACCTGTGAAGTAGCTTAATACAGACTTTCTTTGGAAAAGATGGAATTGAAATGGGACGGCAAGTTCACAGTGCTGGATAAGATGACATCCACGAGCATCAAGGTACCGTAACTAAATGAGCCCCTGCTTCTTCAAATCCTCGTATGTCTTCTTGTTGTATACGTTGCCCTCGTCGTCCTCAAGCTCTTCCATCGTCTCCTGCTCGAATATTTCGTGCCTTCCTTCCCGTTTAAGCTTCTCTGCGACTAAGGCAAGTCTCAGTCTTGGTTGAACACAAACAAGGTGCACGAAGAAATACACGCACGTGAGAGCGCATCCTCTATGCGAGTGATTTCATGAAAATGTTTTGTGTTCGGTAAACCTAAAGCTCGCATACCGAAAGCATGTCGGGATTCCTGGAAACGGTAATTAGATTGTCTGAGGTGTCAACCTAGGACAAGTACCTGGAAGTGTCGATCAAAGTTTTTCCTGAAGCGGATTGGATCGTGAGTAGTGATCGGCTAACGACAGAAGATCCATCGTACCTTCCCATATACACGTGGTCGGAACATATCTCGCATCGGTACTCGACACCTAGACCATGCAGCTTATACAGCCAATATGGAATCGGCTTTCCATCCCAGCCGAGCGGAAGTTTGAGTGGATTGTAAATCCTTTCCTCCTCCTCTTCCTCCTCGCCTGCGCCATCGCCATTGTTTGTGGGAGCGACAGGAGGTTTTGCTTGTTCAAGTAGTTCCTGTTCACGCTCGCGTGCAGTGAGAGAGAAGCGGCGTTCCACATTGGATTTTGTTTCAATGAGTGTAGGAGCGAGCGTGACAAGTAGGGAGGATGAAAGATATGTGAAGAACGCAGCGTTGCGTAACCTGGATCGCCATGAACCGGTATCATTGGAAGAAGCTGTGGAGGATGTGTGGACGCCGTTCGGATTTTGTGGAGGCTCGTCGGAGGCGGCTTGCTTCGCGATCGCCTTGACGTGTCTTTTGGATGTCAGGTGTGCGTCGTACACCGTTTGCTTGGAGTAGCTTTTTTGGCCTGTGACCAACCGCATGAACGTACGTACAATACCAACAAAGAAATGTCTCACAAGCAGAGCACCATATGCCTCCCTCTTCTTCCGAGGGCACACGTTTGCTACTTTGATCTTCCCAGTGGGTATCAAATTCACCCGCCTCCCACCTCTTCTGAAATTCAGCCTCGTCCCCCCGGTGTTTTGACTCCACGTCCATAAGCGGTTGTGTTCGCTTGAGAAAGGATAACAGATAATTATGCAAATTCTGAATATAGCTAGGATAAGCTGAGTACGTGGATCGTAACTGACGACGAGGAAACACTTACACCTCATACTCTTTGGAACCACGCGTTTGCTTTGGAAGTTCGTGGTGCAGTATGTCATCCTGACTTGTTAGAAGTATATCCAAGTATTGCAAGTAGGGCAGCCTCTTTGTGATGTTCTTCAAGTTGTTGTAGGCGGTGTGATTCGCATACAAATCAACGTATTTCCCATATGCTTCTTCACCGGAGAATATCAACGATACAGCTGAGCGGGTGATGAATGAAGGGTCACGGGTAGCCGTATGCTTTAGTACGCACAGTCCTCCTCCTCGAATTCGTCGTCTATTCCATCTTGATTCCCCTCCTCAAGGAGAGCAGCGAGCTCTAGTTCGAAGGCTCCTGCCGCAACATCAGGATACTTATTGTAGTGGTCCTGAATCTTAACCAACCGCGCGTAGAACTCGGAGAGGTCACTTGGCTGAACCGGCGCAGTTAGTGCATCGGTCTCAGCCTTGCGGGCATCTTCATCATCATAATGGGTTTTAAGTGAGGCGACGCGAGAAGAAATGCGGCCCAGCGCTTGAGCCGCCTTATGCTCTGTCTGTAACCTGACTTCGTGGGTAGGCTGGTTCCGAGACAAGAGAGAATAAAGCGCTATCTCGTAGCGCTCGATTTCTTCGTGGGTCTGTCGTTGCGCTTCAATAATGGAGTCCATGATCTTCCCATGCAAAGCGTGAAGGCGGGCAAAATCCAGCTTCGGTCGTTTTCAAACTCCGCCACCACCTTCAGTTCACTCTGCCCTATATCCTCCACCAAAACGTCGCCGAAAATGTCTGGCATTAATCCCGGAGACGAGGTGAAGTAGACATTTGAGGCTGTTTGCGTGCGTTGCTGATATATCTCTACAGAAGCTTATATTCGAGTCGTCAGAAGCCGTCTCGGTCGTGTCTACATTTGACGACCTCAACCTGAAGGAGGATCTTCTCCGAGGAATCTACGCTTACAGTCCGTCTCTGCATTAGCTCTTCCTCTTCAAGTCTCACTACCTCCTCCAGACTTTGAAAAGCCTTCTGCTATCCAGCAACGTGCTATATTACCCATTATTCAAGGACGTGACGTGATCGCTCAAGCCCAGTCGGGAACCGGTAAAACTGCGACTTTCTCGATATCCATCCTCCAATCCATCGATGTTTCTGTGCGGGAAACTCAGGCCCTTGTTCTCTCCCCGACAAGAGAACTTGCTACTCAAATTCAATCTGTCGTGCTTGCTCTGGGCGATTATATGAACGTCCAGTGTCATGCATGCATTGGAGGGACGTCCATTGGTGAGGACATCCGAAAGCTGGAGTACGGGCAGCACGTGGTATCAGGGACCCCGGGACGCGTATTTGATATGATTCGCCGAAGAGCTCTCCGGACACGGAACATCAAGATGCTGGTCCTTGACGAAGCCGACGAGTTGCTAAATAAGGGATTCAAGGATCAAATATACGACGTCTACCGCTATCTTCCTCCGGCAACACAAGTCGTGTTGTTGAGCGCCACGCTTCCCTACGACGTGCTGGAGATGACGACAAAATTTATGACGGACCCCATCCGAATCCTAGTGAAGCGTGACGAGCTAACGCTTGAGGGGATTAAACAGTTCTTCGTAGCCGTTGAAAAGGAGGACTGGAAATTTGACACTCTATGTGATTTGTACGACACACTCACCATCACGCAAGCTGTGATTTTCTGTAACACGCGACGAAAGGTTTGGGCCGGTGACTGAAATACTGTCAACTAGACTTACCATATTGACAGGTTGATTGGTTGACGGAGAAGATGAGAGCCGCCAATTTCACTGTATCCTCGATGCATGGTGAGATGGTGCAGAAAGAGAGAGATGCCATCATGGCAGAGTTCCGCGGTGGAACATCGTAAGTCAGGAGCTCGTGTGGTTGGAAGTACTTTGCAATGACTGTTGCAGACGCGTGCTTATCACGACAGACGTCTGGGCCCGAGGAATTGATGTTCAGCAAGTCTCGCTTGTGATAAACTACGATCTCCCAGCGTAACCGCTCGTCCTTTGGCACTGGCACGATTCTGATTGTGGTCACCTACAGGAATCGTGAGAACTACATACATCGAATCGGTCGTTCTGGTCGATTTGGCAGGAAGGGTGTCGCTATCAATGTACGTGGTGCACCCCTCGTCTTGATTGACTTCTCACGCAGGGTTTCTTAGTTCGTGACGGTTGACGACGTGCGCATCCTGCGCGATATTGGTAAGATCAATTTCTCTCGTTTTCCGGCCGTCGTAGTTACGCCTTTCCTGCAGAACAATTTTACAGCACTCAAATAGTAAGTTGCTTGGCTGTTGTTACCGTGAATCGCGCTCAGTACATATTCATATTCCAGGATGAAATGCCGGTCAACGCCGCGGAACTCATCTAGAATGTGCTATGTTGCGGTGGCTTTGACCCGTTGAATGGCTCTCACGTGTACCGATGATGTCGTTTACCGTTGCAGTGTTGGTATCTCTATTCCTGTGTTGATCGATCTTGTCGAGTACTACTGTTCTTGTAATCTGGAAAACACCAGAAGCAGTCCGACTAATCGCTGTGAGGCTTACTATTAGGCTGATTACTTTGTGCGATCCACTTGCACGTGTTGCCTAGCAAGAAATGCTCAGCCGCTCGCTCGCGTATGGTTCATCCATCCTATTTGGTTGCCTATTTTGGAAAATAACTAGGAAGTCGCTCTCGGTCTTACCGGCCACACTCTGAAGCATGTTTTAGGCGCCGCACCGGCTCGAGACAATCCCCGCCGACTCAGACGATGCAATGTGCGCGTTCAAGCTCCCTAGCAAGTATACCTCGTTGCGTTCAGTCGACGCGCTGATCTCTCTTTGCACACACGCTAGCACACCCCTAAAGTTCCGAATTACATAGTCGCGTTTTAATTTCATTGTGGGAGATCTGCGTGCGGCGCGCGTGGCGACACTCAGGGTACATGAACACGTGTCATCTCAGGGATACCGAGGGACAGTGACGACTCTTCATTTGGGACTCCTCAGGTTCTGCGGTAACGGCTGGCGCTGACGCGATCGCAGGCATTGTTACTGGTGATCGGATGCTTGAGTGCCAGCGCGAGTCCGTGCCTCTGCTTTACGGCTTCGGTGGCGCACTGACTCCAGTAGCTTAATTATTTCTTGCTAGGACCTAGCAGTACGCTCCCGGTGCCGCGCGTCCTGTCCCGGTTGTCTAGGTCCGGCGACAGCCTTCCAGAGATACACAGGCACATGGAACTAGTATGTAATCACATGAAACTTCACTCCTCCCTGGTATCGACCAGCATAGGTTACCTCAACCCCGAAGCAGTCCAATCCATGTGGGTCAGGGTTATGGTTGTATTATTTCACAGTATAGCCATGGTCAGGGGGCGTCACGCTCCTAACGCCTAGAGGCTGAACTCAGGGCTGGAAAGTCAGTGTCGTTCTCTTGGGCTTTTAACCCCTGGATGAAGACTCCATAAAGTTCAGATCGGTTGAAATCTAACCTATACCTTGTATCATGATCCGTCGGTTTCATCGGCCAGAAACGGGAATGATCCCCGTCGGCTGTTGTCATCCGACCCACAGATGGGCGTGTCTCGGCCCTCGATTCAAGGATGTTCGCGACTCCTTGGCCCCGTTCTCCCCTTACTTTAAGGACGATCCGCTTGGAGTGTATCACCTTGACAGGGGCCTAGGTGTTTCCTCGGTTCCTCGGTTGCACCCTCCGAAAGGTGTCGAGCCAAGCGGTATAATTCACCGTTGGTGGGTGATCCTACTCTTCACCACGCGCAACCGCTTCCCTAGCAGGGCCTGCCACCCCGTGGACTCCGATCACGCCTCCACAAGTGCCCCTACCCCCGCTGACCGCACGATTTACCCCTTTCGCTTCATATAGCCCGCCTCCTCGCGCGAACATTGCAAAACAGGACCCGAAGGCAGTGAGGATCGATACCGTCAGCGGTCTCCTATAAGAAAAAATTACGACAACGATTCTTGCTCCCCTTTTCTGGTCAGTTCCAAAGGATAGTCCGTCGGTGACCGGTTTTACGCAAGTTCTCTCTATCAGCGTTCGTCCACCATGGAGAGACAGGAACGCAGTTGGATGTGATAAACATTTCTGAAACACTAACGAGGATCTGCACGCCTCTTCTACACGGGTTTCACTCTCATAGTATAAATCGAATTCGGAGGCGGAGACCGGACCATGGTTGAGACTGTCTCGCAAGTGATGCGTGAGGCGAGCCTCAAACAGCGCAGGATAATGACCACGAAATTCGTTCGTAAAATGAGGTACGTCGTCTCTGAATGGCAATCACAGCTGAGGTTGATCTCCGCTTTGAGAAATAGAGTTGATGAGGGCAGCCACACGTGGCAGGTCGACACTTACCTCCAGTCATACACAAAGATTTTCCGAAAAGGTCTAGGACCTTACGAATCCAATGAGATCGCCCCCGTCGCGCCGTCGAAAAGATCTGTAGACAAGCATTATCAAATGAACCGCCTTGATCCCTTCACATGCTCCGATATGCTAACCTGACCCAGCGCGACTCGGTGGCCGGGAATGCGCGACAAGATGATACCTGTTTCAGCATTGCCCGTGTCTGCAACTGCGCATACGGACTATCCAGCCCACTTTGTGGATGCATCATCGAAGGGTTGTCACTTCTGACGAGTTTGACGTGGGCGTTTCCGGCACAACATCCGCTGGGCCGCGCCTTGGCCAAGGGCCACCACCCTGATTCACTGCTCGTCTTTGAATTGATTGCCATATTCCGGGTGGAGGGGTGACGTTAACAGACTCTTATCCTGTTATCTCCAGATGAAAGAACCGCGGCTGGGGGTATAAAAACGACAACTTGTATGCTGCCCCCTCATTCAGCGATCGATATGTGTTACTGGAGAAGGTGCGTAGTGCGTCACCCGCATTGACATCGAGTCTCATGCTCTCTTTCGACGTGAAGAGTGCAGAACACTTACAAAGTGTGAGTCCACTTCACGTTCTCTGAAAGAGCACGCTCCCTAAGCCAGCTATATCATAGGTGCGGACACGTTGTAACCCTGGTAGGACATAGTTATTTCGTATCCCGATTACCACTCACCGCGGTTCTGAGTAGCCAGATGAGGAAGTAGGTGGGCCGATGCATTGCAGAGACGTGGCTAATGCCTCCTAGATCAAGTGCGATCTTCGAAACTGCAAGTTTAGTCCCAAGCATTCCAAGAGCTGCGTTCCGCCGGGGTGCACCCAAACATGTTGGCAGTAGTAGGTGCTCCATTCATGCTTATTGCCGAACTTACCGATGCACTCTATTCAGCCACCAATATCCGCAGCAGTATGGTATGCGACTTGTTCGATTGCCGAACTTGTGAATGACGACCGTTGTTTAATTCAGCGCCACAAATAAACAAGAAATGCCCCAGTTGTGGTGGCTGACCGTATCCAGGAGCTGTTGCATAGAAAGACTTGCTGCTTTTGAACTGACGAGACGGACATTGCATTCTCGTAGAAGCTTTCATAGCATGGTCCCCAATAGAGTTCGCTTAACATGCGCAATAACTACAATGTGGTGCGATGCTAAGCGCGGGCGGTGGTTACAGTGTGAACGAGCGAGACTTGTCCGGCTAGTCGTCTCCAATGTCGTGTTTTTTCTTGAGCTGTGCGAGCTCTTCTTCTCTCCGCGCTAGGTCGGCCTTTGCTGCTGCCGCATCTTGTTTGGCAGGCATATGGTAAAGGACGACGATATACCGTTCTTGTAAATGGAACCCGTTTAGGTGATCGAGTGCATTCTTTGCCTGCAAACATGGATCTAAACAAACCGCCGACACAAGAATATGCTACTCACGTCCATCACGTCGTCAAAAACAACAAACGCGGTGCCCTTTGTTTTCGGTTCATTCCCAATGCGAATCTGCCTAATGCTCCCGTAGCGACCGAAGAGGTCATAGAGATCTTCGCCCGTGATCTGATAGTTGAGATTCTTGACAAAGAGGACGCGATTGGCGCCGGGGGGCAGCTTTGCCTAGGTGGGCCAGCTGAGCTGAGTGGTAAAACGACCGCTGGCGGACACGTACTGTTGGTCGGAGAGCAGCCATTGCCCAGTGCGAGTGAGCGTTCCAGGCGAGACTCGAATTACATAATCTACCCAAAAGGTGCATGTATCTATGTGGCCCTCGATGTACCGTCCTCATCTCGAATGTGCACGCGCTAGTCGTTCAACAGATGCACACCCACTCGCCCCTCTTACACATACTACGGTTCCACCGTCATCTTCCGCGTCGGGCACGATGCACCTGACATCCTCCTCTCGGGGACACGGACATTCCGAGGGCCGAGCAACGCAAACTAAACTGTCTGGACACAGATACAAGGCACAGGGAACTGTAAAACCACGTGAATACACCGTCAGACAGAGTGGTCCACACGGACCTGCATCCGCGTGTGCTGCCCACTGCGAGCTTCCTTGCGGTGGCTGCTGTTGTCTTTGCTGCTGGCCCCCAAACATGTGGTCGAAGAATCCAAACTGCGCCGTCACGACAGACGACAGCGAGGCAAATAGGATCCCGTTGGTGACCGGAAGCCTCATCTCAGCGCGACGGTCCACAGTTTCGTCGTGGACGTACGCAAAACTGCTTGAATGGGGGAATTATGTAATTCTTTTGTACCATCTATTTGTACTGTATACCTGCTTGACAGCAATATGAGCCAATGACTTCGCTTGCTTGAATGCTACGAGCAACTTCACGATATGATCGATTGATCAGTCTTACAGGCTGTAAATAAAACATGCCGGGCGGGGTGTTTGCCTATCGCCAGGCCAACCTTTCCGATTTGCATTCGTTAATTGTTCGTGGACAGTCCTACAGGCTATGCTTAGAGCCTAATGTATCTGAAAAGCAGCTGTGTAACACTGTCGCCTAGGCAACTCCAAGCCTATCGATCATTTGAGTGTTGTGATTGGATGAAGACGAGTAAAAAAAAAAAGGGAACTTCAGGGTGGTTAAGATAATCCATCTAAAGCACACTACAAGAATGTGGCGCTGAGCCGCGAGTTTTTCACAAGAATCGCTCCTTAAAAGAGTTGAAGCGTTGGCGACAGATTTAGTTCGCCAGGCATACCTGACATGATGCCATCGATACTCTAATTTAACGTAACATTACGGTCTCGTAGGAGACAATACAAATCAACTAACACCATATGATAACATGACATGTAGGTTTCGTAGCATTTCCTGTGTTAACGACAATATTTGCAGGAATCACCAATGACTTATACCCTTGACATTTCCTCCAACCATCCAAACGTTTCCTCTTCTATCTTGCAATACGATCGGGTTCGCCCGCGCGGAATAGCTCTCAGGAGAAGAGACCAGGACGGATCATCGTAGAACATGGCGTGCAGACAATGGTGTCCGTCCTGGACGAGCAACCTTGCTCGTTTGCACGGACGCGCAGAGGGACGATGTACTAAAGCTATCGAAGCCAGTCACAGAGCGTTTCTTTGAACTAGGTTTTTTCGCCTTCCTCCTAAGCGGCACATTCTCCTTGTCCTCCTCGGGTCCGTCAACCTGAGCATGGCTAGCAGGTGACTGAGGCGTCCTTCGAACTGGGGAGCCGCGGCGAAGTTCGCCATCTCGGAAGATATCAAAACCAGGATAATGCCTGGACTGTGGGTTGGTAGATGACTCAATTGTTGGCCTAGGATAGGACTCGCGAGAAGGCGAACACCGTTGGGACGACAAAGGAGATGATGTTCCTTGAGAGCTTCCATAATTTCGAACGGCCCTAGCGTGGTATTTGAGTTGGCTGAACAAGAGTCAAAGAAGGAATTATACCCGTTGCCGAGTCGCGACGGTCTAGATGGTGTCACCGTGTGCATGTTGAAGAGCATAAATGGTACGGGATGAGAGGAGGGTTTGATGATGTTGTTAGACAGTGGGATGCCTTCAGCATCCAAGACACGGCGCTTAGCTGGGTTGAAAGGAGTGGTCCGCGACGGGGACAGTGGACGTTTGTGATTCTGTGGCGTTTTGCTTCCAGTAGCGATACCAGATGTGAAAAATTGTTCTAATGGAAGGTCCTGGAGTGGTATACGACGAGACGTCTCCATACCGAGATCGTGTGGGTGCAGGGGTATTCAAGATGAGAACAAAGATCAGCGGACGGCCGACATCACCTGGGCCTCGAGGCTGAAGCCACGTTACGACGCGTGCGACAATGAAAATTGCCCGCAGTGACCACAATAACGACAAACAATAATTCATCACGTGCCACCTCAAATTACGTAACGATCAAGCGACAGGCATCACCACATCGAACGCCCCTGTCCCCGTCAGGTTCGGCCGACCCATCACAATACTACCCGACGGCGTCGAAAGGTCATCAAAGTCACCAAACAAGGCCGCCTCCGACAAGAAGGCAGCTGTGGTCTCGTAGGACGCCTTCAGAAGCGGCGACGGATTGGCCGAAAGACCCTTTCGGTTGAATGGCTTGTATCCACCATCGAAAGTCTATCGCACATCAGCTTCCCATTCCAAAGGTCCGGTCGCGTGCTTACCATGTAATCAGCAATCAGCTCAAGATGCCTCATGTCGACATCTATCTTGTACGCACTAAACACCCCACCGACCTCACGTAGAATGGCAGCACGTGCCATCTCTACGCCATACGTCTTCAGAACAGAATAAATATCGTTGGAGTAGATGGTGTCGTAATCGATAATACTGTCGCCCGCTCCGCCTGCAAATTGCCAAATGCCGCGGAAATTCGACCCATTGGTAGTAAGCTGTACTCCCAGAATTTAGATGCCTTCCAAACCAACAACGAAATGGCAAACCTGAACAATTCCCTTCTCGTGGGCAAGTTTGAAGCAATCTGTAATACCAGGAATCTCCCGAATGACAGTCTTGCGACAGGCGCGCTCGACAATCCCAACCAGGAGAAGTTTTGGGAAGTCGTCAGGGAACTAGGCGGTCCGTTAAACGGTGTTCATGGCAAGTCCATATCACTCACCTCAAGCTTGAATGAACATGCCGATCCCGAAAATTTGAAGTCTGAGGCTTGATGGAAATTCTCGACGAACATGTCTGCTACAACTTTCACCTGCTCGCAAAGTGTAGTAAGTCTCGGTGTCTGGTCGTCCGCTTCTCTACCGACTGCGTCGTCTCCCTCAGAGGCATATGCAGCTTCTACCGCGGCATCGTCAAACTCCTCTTCATTCTCATCAGACTCGTACGAAGCTTGTTCCTTGCTCTGGCGCGCACGCTTGGCGTCGTCGGCATCGGCGTCACCCTGTTCGCTTTCCCCACCCCCAGCCCTCTCAACAAACTCTTCGCCGTCGTCGGCATTGGCGTCAGCCTCTCCCACTGCCGGTTCCTTGCTTGCCTTGCCTTTGCCGAGTTGTGCCATCTGGCTCCTAAGATCGGCATCTAGCTTCTTCATCTCTAGCAGTATCTCGCGCTTCAAGGTCAACGGAAAGCGACCCCCGAACACAGCAAGAATTTCGACCGCATTGATATCATACTCCTCGACATACTCCTCTTCCGGATAGAAAGAGAGGTCGACGGAGAACTCCCTCCGGCGTGCATCACCCTGAGCGCTCAGGCGTTCCTTCACAACCACCTTGTCGATGATTTGTGAAAGAACGAGCTTGCTGGCTCTCTTGCAAAAGGTTGTGATGTCAACGTCTGAAGTCCCAGCCTCGACGTCCATGGTCATCGATGGGGTTTTAGGCTTTTGTGAGGCTGTCATTACTATTTCTCTTAGACGAGGGATTCCTAGAGTGACATTCGCAGCGCCGTGACCTTCAAGGCGAATGAGCGAGAATATGGGTGATAAAAAGCGTCACTTACCAGCAAAGTGGAATGTATTCAAGGTCATCTGCGTCGAAGGTTCGCCGACTCTGGCCGAATGGTAAGCATATCTCAACAATACTGCGAAGGAGACCCACCCTTGAGATGCTAATAGGCCGACTGCTTCTCCAGGCTCAACGAGGCTTCTCAAATACTTGACATTCATCAAAAGGCGGAAGTACCGGGGTTTCATAGGATGCTGTCTGCGCTTGATCGCCTGCCCCTCTTCCAAGGTCTTTGACTTGATGGTCGGGGGGTTGGAGCCCAAATAGGCCTCAATGGACTCGGCAAATTTCTCCGAGGTACTTCCAAGATAACGAGAAGGACTGAATAAGTCGAGAGCGGGAGTCATCCCTTCCCGCGGAGCTGGGGCATATTTGCTAAGGCGTGTTATCGACCGCTTTAGTACTTTCTTCATATAATCCACTGCATCTTCGTCGTTGATCGCGCCAGCGATACTCTTCGGTCGATACAGGTTAAGAAGAGTATTTTGGTTTTCTGCCATGAACTTGAACTGGAAGAGATGCTTCTGCCTAGTGACGTCAAGACCGTCTCCGCCATAAAGAAACTGGTAAACAGAAGAGTCGCTACCACGAACGGTGTGGTCGTAATGGACGCGGACTCCCTCCAAGTGTTTGATGAGACACCGTTGCAGATACCCAGAACGCGACGTCTTCACGGCCGTGTCGATAAGACCCTCCCGACCAGCCATACAGTGGAAGTAAAATTCTTGCGGCTTGACACCTGTCAGGAATCGACTCGCGACATATCCGCCAGCAATTGCCCTTGTTTCAAATGGTTTGAATGATGGTAATGTTTTACCACTGACCATGACTGGTACTCGTCGACCCTCTAGCTCTTGCTGACCAAGGGCACAAGATATCTGTTGGGCATTGACTGCGCTACCCTTGGCACCGGACTGTGTCATTGCCTGCATGTGGTTATGAGGAAACTTGCGCAATAACCCGAAGGGTATACAGGCGTCAGCGATCGATTTCGTGAGTTTTGCCAGCTTGCTTTTAACGGTCACATCAAGACCTGCCATTTTGCTATCGTCCCGGAGGACATCCTCAAGGAGGGAAGTGAGCGCAGGCGGAACATCCTCTCCTGCTACTTTAGACAATGAGGGGAAGTTTTCGATAGCGCCTTCCGTGCCGAGATTGGTGTTCTCCCGCAAGATGTTAGTTCGGTTGCGGTCCCCATCGGGAGTCAACACTAGATCATCCATGCGACACGTAAAGGCCCTGTGCTGCAAAAATTTAGTGAACAAACGGCTAAGGATACCAAGGAGTTGTCCTGCGATAGTTGCCCCGTAAAGCTCATAGACGGAGTGCACGAGTCCATAGTCCGTGGCACCAAAAGCTGATTTGTCAAGAATGCCACGAAGAAGTTCACCGTCAAGAACGACAACCTTATCTTCCATGGACCCCTTTCCCCAGAGATTTCCCGGGACTTTAGAAGTGGACTCGAGGTTCAACCCCTCGGCGTCGTCGGGTGTAATGTTTAAGAGTACAGTGGAAATCTAACCAGTGGATAAACACAGGAAATCGCGAAAGAAATCGGACGCACCACTTGTTTCCCTGTCCAAAGGGGTTTCGGTACCCATATGGCAGGCGGAAGGGTCTTCAGAAGATCGGATAACGATTCACCGCTTTCTGGTCGAAGCGCTCCATAAAGAAGTTGAAAATACTCATCTCTGGAGAAGAAGGTGTCTTGACATGTCATCCATATCCCGGCAACGACGTGATCTTGTATCAAACCTCGGAGAGGTTTCCCCGATGTAGGCACAAGGTATTGGTTGTCTGTGTTAGCGATAAATCTGGCCTCGGCCTGAGCCACCGGGTTCTCTAAGAAGAGCATGAGAACCAGAATACACCACGAGCTATTGACATACGGGGGAAATGGATATTCATCTCTGAAGGACGTTAACGATTTAGTAGGTGATCAAGTAAGGGAATTTTACCATCACCGTCGAAATCAGCTTGCAAGGGAATAGATTGACAAAAAGGATGCAACGATTGTGAACATAGACGTACCATTATAGGAATTACTGTACAAAAAAACTGATCAATGGAAAGAGACAGCATGGAAGACACTGACCAGTTCGCGTAATGCATACGTATTGTTTTCTCGCCTTGAAGAATGCGAGCGTTGTGGCACATCATACTTGGTTTGTGTAGCGTTGGTTGTCGGTTCAGGATTAAGATATCGCCGTCTTGCAGATGGCGATACACCTTTTTATTGATGGACGGAGTTTTTGTCGAAAGGCTGTTGCGTCCACCGTTCGCATCCTGCGGTGTAAAAAGCATGTCGGCAATAGCTTGACGTTGTTCCTTCGTCATTTTATCCTGATGCATGTTTAGCTCAATCTATTACGAAGACGCCAGGAGGAAAGAGTCACCAAAGATTGCAGGCGTCCATCTTCAAACTCTACCATAGAAGCGCCAGGATAGTTCTTCGGCCCGTTTATTACCCATTGACGACATTGGTAGACATTCAATGGAGTGACAGGCTCTGGATATGTCAACTTTCTAGCAAAAACAGGTGGAATGCCAATCTCGTTTGGTTCAATATTGACATCGGGGGAGATGACCGAGCGCGCGGCATAATTAACACGTTTCCCCTGTAGTATTTTGCCAAGTCAGTGCCGGGACATAATAACACCGTAAAGCAGACCATCATGTGTTTTCGGAACAGGCCTTCCTTTTTCTCGAGACCCTGTTTTATGCCGCGAGGTGGTAACTTTCCTTGACGAAGTGGCTGTGGGTTTTTGTTACTGTCGAGGAAGCTGTTAACATCAACCTGCAGCTGTATCAGAGCTTCAAGAAGTGATCCCAGCAATCGTCTGCGCGAGGCCTCATCCACAGCCGACGTCTTCGCCGAGGTAGCGGCTAGGTCGGCATTCAAATCGCGCAGACGGTATGATGTGTTAAGAACCCTGGCTAGGAGCTCATTCTGCGGGTTCTCGAACAGAGTGTCCCCCATTTTCAATGGAGGTCGAAATCGCGTTGGCGGCACCAACAACACCTCCATGAAAAACATATCAGGAGAGGCTAAAGATAGACCATGGCGTGAGAGAGGGGCGAAGGGACCGTGTCGACCAAAGAGAAGGGAGCAGATGACAGGGCAATTTTCGAACAGACGACGAAGGTGGGCACGACATTCCTCTGGGGGCATGACCCTTTCGTTACGTCCGCGTAAAGTTTTGACTTTTCCGCTGGCTGACTTGGGCAGCGTTTCCCCTGGACGCCCAGACATCACCACCGTTTCTTCTTCATCTGAATAAGTTAAGTCTCCTTCAGGCTCAGAATCCGAGGGATCGTCAACTTCGTCGAGTAATGGATCGTCCAGGCCCGAAGGATATCCCAAAGCTCTTTGTTGCTGAGCAAGAAGTACATCTGGGCGCCTGAGTCCAATAGCTCTATGCCGATTTTTATGCTTGGTAGAGAGATCATATTCTATTATCTTGGTAAAACCCTCCCTGCGGAACGTGTACCCGTATCTATTAAACTAGCATGAGGGAAGTCAAAGTTATGTTAAAAAAGATACTCACGCCAGACAATTCTGGCATGTTTTGGATATGGTTATCCTTAGAAATTCAAGGATAAGCTCTTTCCTCGCCTGGTGGACAAGTTCACTCTTGTAATGATCGCGTCTGGTACTTGATGCACGAGCAAGGTGGATAGTGACGTAGAGCTCGAGACGCTTTTCAAATTCTTCCACAGTTTCGTCATGGCTATCCTCAGTAGCGTCGACGCCTCGCAACTGGATTTGAATATCGTCTACGCCACAAGCAGCTTCGAGGAGACCATGCTCCATTAAACGTAGTTTAGCGACGTACTTACACACCTAAGCTCCGAATAAGCACTCCATCCAGCGTAAACGATGAAAAGAAGACTGTACCCACCACCGTTCGAGAGACCTTGAATTTATGACAGAATAAACAAGTTCCACGAAGGACATTATACATGTTTACCATGAACAAAGGATGGTAGACAGGAGAGGGTAACTCGATGTGACTATAATGTCCAGGGCAAGTGAAATAGCTGAGATGGCATGTTGCACAGCTGCACAGGGACGATTATCGCAGAGTCAAGCGAGAACGAGACGACTCACATGTCTTGCTGATCAGTTGGTCCCAGAGCCGGATCGTACAGACCACCCACATTGGGTCTATTCAAGTCATCAAGGAGGACTGGATTCACTATTTGCTTCACGGATATTCTACGAATATCCTTCGTGGAAAGGAACGAGAATGAAATGCTCGAGACCTTGGTAGGTACCGAGAGGGCGACGTTCATGATGCGTGGGCTCTGAACTTCTCTGTTTCGCTAGCAATATTGAATATTGGGTACTTGGCTTGCCGATAAACTTTTTTTATTCGACTAACGCTACATCACGTGGTATCTTCTTATCCCAGCGTCCCGCTGCGCTTCACCCCTACCTTATTTTTTCCGGATTTAGGTTTCTGAGCTTCGCTCACCAACTCCGCAATCAACCTATTGTACGTCTCCGAGTCCTGCTGCAGTGCATCGCGCGTTTGAAGGAGGTATGTCAATAGGGAGGACGTATTCGTTGTCTCCTGGCGTACGTCTGTGAGATATTTCTCCAGCCTTGTCAATGGAAATAGGTTTAGTTGATCTACGAAACGGTCACGATATGCTTGGAATACAGACAGCAAACGCA
This sequence comes from Pulveroboletus frians, assembly GCA_038089395.1. Taxonomy (NCBI): domain Eukaryota; kingdom Fungi; phylum Basidiomycota; class Agaricomycetes; order Boletales; family Boletaceae; genus Pulveroboletus; species Pulveroboletus frians. Next base: position 88,800 of record JBBPKT010000011.1, read on the forward strand.
ACGGCTCACCTGCGTCAAGACTCAACAGGTCATCTATTTTCCTCGTGTCTAGCTCTGGCTTAGGGCCGATGTTTAGCTGCACCATTGACGATAGTCCAGTTCGTGTAGGCGGTTGAGGCGTATTTGAACGCGTCCCCGCTCGAGAATTACTCCGGGACGGAGGCGTGCTCCGAATTGGACCGATTATGGCTCCTGGAGGAGCAGACACGGGCCGAGTCGAAATGTGAAGAGGTGGGAGAGGTTTGGCGGTCGTTTGGGGAAGTATCTCATCCAAGTTAACAGGGAGCCCGAGGGCGATTAAGTGCTGCTGCCGTATACGAGACCGTACCCAATTGATTGGTTCCATAAGGGGCGGTGAATTCAATAGTGATGAATATAGTTCGCGACTACAAGGCATGAACAGGATGAACAGATAAAGTGACATGCGGCGCACCTTGCTGGCGTAGTTAGTACCTGACCGATGCCCTCGACCTGTCTAATGTATTCGTCACTGGTCAGACTGGACAGGTTGTCTGGCCAGACTGGACCCAGGATTTCCTCAATCTGTAGACTCAGGTCGTGCACAGAAGGCAGTGGATCTAGACGGAGGAACCCCCAAGTCAGTTGTGACAAGTCAGGACCTCGTATCTCCGAGCTGAATGTCGTATCCTCCTCGAAAGTGAAATTAACATCTGAGTCCCCTACTTCACCAAAGTCCCCGAAATCCGCAAAGTCACTATCCTGCGCAAGGGAAGGTGTTTTTGATTCTAGTGGGGTGTGGAAGTCATCGAAATCATCGAGTTGGTCGTGAGATGCGGCGGGAGAAGGAGAGGACAGTGGCGGAGGTGGTAGAGGAGACAACAGAGAGGGTGCCGGCGTAGGCACACCCCATACTGACGAACTAAAGCTGAAGTCATCGTCCAAAGATTGCATCGCACTTTGCTTGTTCGAGCGTCGAGGAACTAAAAGAGCGTATGTAGCAGGTAACGTTTACGAGACGAGCGAGCTCGACAGGCTTCCAGGCGCGGTCATTGTTGCAGCGGTCTGTCGGAAATCGCCCATGCCGCCGAGCATCCACACGTTCCTATTCTCACCACCGGGAGACATCTCCCCTTTTACCTCTCGTCGCGTGCATCTGCGGCGGCTCTACGATGTACTCCACCTCAGTATACAACGGGGAGATCTCCACCGTGCTCGCCGTGCTTGGGCAATCCTCGCACGGTGTAAGGAAATTGACTGGAGAACGTCGTGGATGCTCGCAACTGGGCTCCTCGATGACCACACTTCGTATAGCACAGAAAGCAATCAGACAAAAATCGACTACTTGCGGACGGTGATGCTGCAGTTTCCAGAGGACGTTCGTACACGTCAGACACCCAACACCCCTCTGCTGATCGCTTCGTCATCAAACAGAAGGAGGCAATCTTATGTGAACTCGTCCACTTGTACGTCGTGGCCGGAAGACATAGAGAGGCCCTCGATGAACTAGAATTGTCCGCACTTCAACTCTAATCGCGATTCAATGCTAATGTATCCCTCAGTTGTCTGCCTTCGTTTCCTTACCGCGACAACGCCGTACTTCACATCTATGCGGGGATGTGTTCCGTCCTTGCCTCTCAACCTGGTTCCGCAAGCGAGGTTGATGCACAACCAATCGATAGTGAAATGCTCGACCGTGCTCAGATCTTTTTCGAACGCGCCAAGTCACTCGATCCAGAAAATATCGTCGTGGATTCATTGCTAGGCATGGTAAGGGTTTCAAGGCACACCATGACTTGGTAAATTTATGCGGTAGACAGACCCAGAATCTCGCTCAGAATCCAATTACGCTTCCCCAATCGGAAATTTCTGACGACGAAGCTAGTGTTAATTCGCGAATTGAAACAGAATTTCTTCGGGCCAAGAGACAACGAACTTAGTGTGTACAATACCCCATGAATATTGTTATATGTATATTTCAAGTGTCCGAGTCTGTGTCTACATTGATGGTGGGCACTTCTTCATGATCGGACTCGTCGACCAACATAGGCTCTATACATACAGCTGGTAGGGGTCCCTTTTGGGAAGTCAATGGTGATCCAGCAGGTACATCCGCCACCGCTTGTAATGGCGATACTGCACGGAGGGGTGAAGTGACAGCTCTCGTTTGCGGATTACTACTGGTGTCATTTATAGTTCGCGGATGCACTTCAATAGAGGTTGGTGGTGCTTGTTCTTGATTAGGGGATATCTGTCGATCCAGAACCGAGGAATTCTGGCTGAGTAGTTTAGGATGGTTTTGTTGCTCAGAAGTATCTGAGCGGCTTCCCCCACGGCCAAAAGCCAGATCAAGCGAATTTCGAGTTGCCGTTTCTTCTGTACGTTCCTCCGCGGACGAGAGCGAGAGAGACTCCACGAAAGGTAGCGTACGAACGAGTGGTGGTCGACGAGGATGCAACAGAAGGTCAACGTGGTAATGAAGCTTGTTGTGCGCCGTCAAATTCTGTGCATGCCACACGTTCGGAAGAGTTCACTGTAGGAATGGACTCACATACCTCGGAGGTGAATGAACGAAGGACGAGGTTAGTGCATTTGCTCATGGCGTGCGAGACTCCTTGTGCGCTTTCAACACATATATCACGAAGTTTTCCGATCACCCTCCCGTGGAAGTCAGGATCGGACGAAAGACTTGAGGGTGGTATTGAAGGAAGCGACAATAAAATGGATAGAAGTACTCGGTTCGCGAGGGAGCAGGTGGACGGAGCAAGTTCTGGATTCAGCAAGCATTGATTCATAACTAGAATGTATATGAACAGGCATTCTCTGAACGTGAGTCAAGGCACTCACCATCTAGAGCGGCAATCAACGTGCTACATTCATCGATTGTCGCACAGATCATGGTATTGGTTGTCGAAAGCACATTGTCCACTTCATACTCTCGTCGCCTCTTTTTGTTTGCTCTTGGCTGACTGTTAGCTCCTGGATCTGTCTCTGTACGTGACTGGTGGGAGTAGAGAGGAGACAATGTAGATAGGGTCGCCTTCAAAAGACGGTTAGTCCCGAGTGGAGCACCAACGACGGGACAAAAGTAGAGTAGATGGTAGGCACACCGAAGAAGTGCGTACCTCTGCGAACTGATATTTATGTGAGTAAAAGGTGTCTCTAGCAAGAATTTTACGCACTATTCAAGCTCCTTTTCAAGGTGAGACGAGATGATCATGATGAATCTCGAAGTGTGTGGAGCTAGCAGGCCCTGCACACTGATAAACAGGGCTCTGATAGATGCATGCACAAGACCAAATATCGAGCTTACGTCTTGGTCAAGGAAGAAAGCAAACTGCAAGCCTGCATCCAAATTTGTGGTGCCACTGCAGATTCAGCAACCCTGACTTGCAAATCCACGTGAGTTTGAGTCTAAAGCAACCTGAGTGCACTTCAAGAAAAAATGTATATAACTAACTTCTTCATCGACAGTGCTTGCTAACATACACCAGCAGAAGGCTGCAACGAGGCCTATCGGCACTCTGACAGGGCGATTAGCAGGTGCTCTGCAGTGCTGATGAGACAATTGGACGCATACAGCCAAAGTTTTGGGGTTACCTTAGCAGTGCATTGAGCGCGCTGACTCCGCACTTCAGCTTGTCAAGGTTAAGTGCAATAGTTGCCGTTGGATTAGCAGCCATCGTGTCGGTGGGCAAGAGAGAGCTGGGAAGTTTGCCGTCAGCTGAGGACAAAAATCCTCGGGCCTTATGACTCAGATGAGCACTTGAAGGGAACGTCGTCCGCAAAGTTAGCCAAGCAGACCAGGAAAGGTGCAGAACTTCGTCCAAGCAATTCCGCCAAATATTGACACCTCCAACTTTTCCTCCAATGAAGTGGAGCACAGCGTAGAGATTCGTGGTAGCAATAAGAAAACTCCCCGTCGTATGATGTACGGATCCAGAGAATATCTGATGACACAGTGTGTGTAATCTCTGGTTGAGTGCTTTGTGCAGCGAAGGATATAATGGTACCAATTGTGCCAACGCTTCCATGGCCGAGATCTGGCAAACGATGAGCCCTCAGTTTCCATCAAAATATGCAAAGATACCCTGATATCTCGGTCATTGTGCCTCTCTGCAATTGTGAGAAGTGCCGAGCTCACTTTTGGCACAATGGGGATTGAGACCTGTCTCTGAAACTCAAGGTTACGTCCTGTAGCACACAGGACCAGGCTCAAGTATCGCAGAGACGCCCTTAGAATGGGGACAGGTTCAGGTCCCTATGACCGTGCGGTTGGAAACAAATGAGCGTCACATGTAATATCTAACTCACCGACAAGTGTGGAAACACTATTCCGACCCAGGACTGGGCGTTGTCAATCAGTAACGACCTTGACAAGTATGACATCCTGTAGGCGATGCATATAGCTGCCCAGCGTGCTGCGGGATCTTTTGAGCGCATCAATGAAGTGACGCGGGTTACCCATTTCTGCAGGTGCAGAGACGGCGTTAGGCAGGAGGACGAAAGATGATCCAAGATGAAAGACAGGTGGGTAACGCTGGACGCATCCGTCACGAGAAACTGGAGCAAGGTCTGGAGTTGATTAGGTGCATCCATACAGTTGTCGACTTTTCTTGGTTTATGGAGTAAAGCAGAGCTTTGGTTTTCAACACATCACAACAAAGCAGATGTTCGGAGCGTTGTATTAGACCGCATTCATCATTCTACTCGATGCGACAATGCAACAACTTGGCCGAATCGAGCTTGACTCCGCAGTCGAAGGTCAGCTTACCCTAACTACATTCCAGGTTCGCACTAGCATTCTCTTCTCAGACTTCGCTCACTCTTTCCTTCAGGGGAAGTTCGATGTCAAGGACTTCGTAGGGTCGGTGTCTGAGAGATTGATTGCTCAGTCAAAGACCTCTTCAGGACGTGCGTCCGGTCCTTCCAGGTCTCCACCGCTTTGTGACGCGTTTCTCCGCAGCTTTCGATCCGAAACCCTTCATCCGTACATTTGAAGCAGCTGTCGACCGTCTGATAGCGATTCGGAAGGATGTACAGACCAAGACCGAACAGCTCGAGAAGAGTGTGAGGGTGTCAGAACGAGAGTACTCGAAGAAGATGGTTGAGTTGAACAGGGGGTTCGAGGTATGTGTGACGTCCTCGTTTCCATTGTGAATGATGGCGCATTTGTTAGGGTGTCGGTTCATCATTTTCGACGATGGAGAGTAAATTAAGCGAGGTCGGGCGCACAGCGATTCGGATAGGTGCGTGCGCTTGCCCCTTGGCATAGGTCATCACCACGCTAATGCTCGGCAGGCGAAAAGCTCGAGTCCGTTCACATCGAGCGGCAGAGGGCACAGGCAGCCCATGATTTGATTGACTACTATAACAAATTCTCCCGCGGAGACACAGCACGTCTCGATGCTCTGAAGAAAGAAGGCAAAGGAGGCCGAGAGGAAGTGGCCGTTATCCTCAGACGTTTGATGACCGTAGCCAAAGAGGTGGACTTGCCAATTTCGGACAAGGTGTGTTTGCAAAATATCTTTGTCGCGTTTTCTGCAACCTTAGCGATTTCGAAGACGAGAGAGAACATAGACAGGTATTGCGAGAAGTTTGAGAAAGATATGCTCTATTTGTTCGACAAATGTTACCGCAAGGGCGACCCAAAGATGATGCATGTTCGTCTGATTCCGACACGACCAACCGTCAACACCACTATCTCATCTCCATCTGACAGCGTTGTGCCCAAACACTCTTGGATTTCAACGGCGGTACATCCTGTGTGCAAGTATACGTCAATCAACACGACTTTTTCATGAACAAGATACGAGAGCATGTGGATCACGGCAATAACTTGTATAGTTTCCTTCTCCTTTTTTCATTTTCTTCGCCAACATTGGGTTGCAGATGGGGTACAATCTCAAACCCAGATGAAAATGCACCGCGGGCCGAATCAGGTCTAACAGAACTCTTTGGAGAAATTAGGTCAACGGTAGCACAAGAATCCCAAATCGTGCAAGCAGTTTTCCCGAACCCTCCTCTTGTCATGCAGGTATTCCTGCAACGTGTCTTTGCTCAATCAGTCCGTCCTTCTGATACCCCATGGCTGATGCTGAACGTTCTGATCTAATTCTATAGATTCAACAATACATTGAACAACTTCTGAACAAGGGGAATTCTATCTCAGCGTTAGCATATTTACGAATACTGCAATTTATCCATGTCGAAACCTCTGGCCTGGTCGATGACTTGAAGAAACATGAACTGCCTTCCTTGACCCCCAGCCGATCCTCGTCCTTCGGGGCTGCTGGGTTTCGTAATTCGCTCACCAGTACTCCCTCTGTTGCCCACGGTGCTACTACTACTACGATCTCCGCGATGCTGGAAACAGCCATGGAGGAATTATTTATGCCATATACCGAAGGCCAGAAGTATATTGATCACGAGAGCAAAAGCCTGGCAGATCTCTATGCGAATCTTCTGAGTGGTTTCACACAATTCCATGTGAGCTCGGCGTTACTTCCTTGCCCCGCTGCCAACTCATACACTGCGCCAAGATGAAAACGCAGAGAGAGAAGGGAAAGGCGAACATGTTTGACCGTATGGTAGACCGTTTAGGAGCCGCTGCTGCCAACACATCAACAATGGGGACGTCTACCACTTCAGCACAGGCAGCAGCGGCTATCATGCGGTTTGGCAGTATGATGACTGATCGTGTTCAGGACAGGAATTCCGAGGAACTGACGCACGAGGAGGATGGCCTCCTCGATGTCGACACGGCGGAGAAAATGTTGAAATGGCATGCTGAGGCCGTTGGAAGATGTGTTGAGCTTAGCGCCCAAAATGACGTGTTAATATATTCTAGCTGCCTTTCAAATGCCCCACACTAATGCACGCATCCACAGGCCAAAGAATACCTTCGTGTTGCTGAAGGTATTGGCCGAGGCAGTTGCAAGTTCTTACCTCGAAGTTGCTATCGAAACGTGGGCGTACGGTTACTATGTGTGTGTGCCAACGCTTACCTGATCATACAAAGTGCACATGCCCGCATCGAGTTCGCCGATCCCAAGGCAGAACCGAACTTGCAAGCTTTAAGCGTGATTTACACCGTTGACCTCATATGCCATCTCTGGCAGCATTATACGAACGTCGCCTTGTTCCCACTAGCGGCCGCATCCGTCACGATCCGACGCGAAATGACTGTCTTCAATAGCCAGGCAATCAGTCGCGTCGAGGGCGCTACTAACAATCTACTGCAACGACTTACGGATGGTAAGCTTATCCAAGACTGTACCCTAGTGATTTTCCACAACCGTCCCCCTAGCTACCCTTTCCTGGTTATCTCTCCAACTCGGAAAACAAAAGAAAAACGATTTCAAGCCTCGTAATGACGACCAGTCCTTTGCCCGAGTCAACACGGAGCCGTGCATTGCCTGTTGTGAGGTTCTGGAGAAAGTTCGGGATGCTGCGTTCCAATCTTTGAGTGGCAAGAATCGTGAGGTCTTTCTCACCGAGATTGGCACGTCGTTCCATAGGTCAGTACAATGTTAGGGTTGCTTTCACTTGCAGAACTGAATGGACGAATAGTCTGCTTTTGGATCACCTGCGCAAGTTCCCGGTTAGCGCAACAGGAGGGCTCATGCTTGCCAAGTAAGTCAAATGCAAGTCATGTGCCGTGTCATCGGTTGAAGGTATGCGACAGAGATTTGAAGTCGTATCAAGACACTGTCGTGTCGTTCAACGTTCCTTCACTCCCCGAGCGTTACGAGTTCATCCGACAACTGGGCAACGTCTTCCTGGTTCGGCCTGAAATCTTGCGCTCCTATATCACGGAAAATTATCTTGGTCGTATTGATCCTTCCCTCCTCAAGCCATATCTGGCACAGAGGAGCGATTGGGTCCAGTTCGAGAACCGTTTCAACGAGGGTGCGGATATGGATGATGTCAGTACTGACGTTGTTACCAAGGGTCTCAAAGACCGCTTCAAGATAGCACGCCTGAGCATGATGATGAAGGAATTAGAAAGCTTAAAGCTTGGAGATGGCATTGCTGCAACGCTTCCGAGTGGAAAAGCTCAGACCGTTATAGGACGTAGCTAGGACAGTGTCGTGGTAATTATGTAGCGATAGCGAAAGATACACACGAGGCTCTTCGGGCCTATTCGCCACGGAAGACAGGTGCTCGCTTTGCTTTGAACGCTTCAAGAGCTTCTATGCGGTCCTTGGTCGTAAGGAGGAGGTCATATGACGCCTTTTCAAAGTCAAGACCTGGATAAGTCGTAAGGAGTGATGCGAGCACAGGAGAAGAAGCGCCGTTCACCAGACTCGAGGGAAAGATCCCCCGCACGCGAAATGGCTTGCTTCGCCGCCCGGAGTGCCAATGGTGCTACAAAAATGATCGGTGTATACGACACACGCAGACATCTTTGAGAAACCCACCGTTCTTGGCAATATCCTGTGCAAGTTGCAGCGCACGATCGTACGCGGAGGCGGGGGGAGTGGAAACATAGTCTACGACACCTGGACAGTCTCAGGGGACAAGACATTCGTGCCAGAGGATCGTACTTACCCCATTCGAGTGCCTCGGCGGCGGTCAACATACGCGCAGTGAAGACCAGGTCTTTGGCTTTGGACAGACCGAGCAGCCGAACGGCGCGCTGTGTGCCTCCCGCGCCAGGGATGATCCCAAGGCGTACTTCGGGTAACCCGATCTTGGTAACGTCATGACCTGCAGCGGTTTGATGTCCCGCACTCCAACTCAGTGGAACAGTGCGTACCGACAACGCGCAGGTCGCAAGCAAAGCTGAGCTCGAGGCCACCACCGAGCGCGGGACCGTCTATTGCGGCGATGGTTGGGATGGGGAGGGACTCGAGTTCTGACAACGCGGAGCGGAGATGGGCGAGGAACTTGTTGACCTGGGTGAGCGTCATGGAGCGTCGTTCGATGAGGTCCGCACCGGCGCAGAAAGAGCCGGGGGTGGAGGAACGTATTATGAGCGCGCGAACGCTACGTAGGTGCGTTCGTTGGATGTGAGTACGAGGAGGACTGCTGCACACCTTTTGTCGAACTTGACATTGTCCAAGCACTCATGGAACTCCTGGGGGATGATGAGAGCATGTTGAGGAGGTGATTTCTGGTACGCTTACCCGCAACATCCGTACGGAGATGGCATTCTTGCTCTGTGGTCTATTGAGGAACAGACAGGCAATGGAGGGGTGGGATGGCACTGGCTCAAGGAATGCCTCTGCTGTACTGCTATTTGTTGAGAAGAGGCGACGCGTTGTTGTCAAGCGGGAGCACAAGGCGCGATGAAACATTGTAGTGACAAGACTCGACATTCAGTCCATCTCACGGTCCACGTCCGAAACAAATAGACTGCTAGTGTCTGTCATCGGACAAGGTACAACACTGGTCTACGCCGCGAGAAATATAAAAGTATTTCTGCCCTCATCTGTAGCAACGGGTGAAGATCGAGGACGAAGATACCAGATCTTAAATATGTGGTCAAAGTAAATACTCATAAGACAGGTCGAGATACGATCGTAAGTGGTGGGGGGAAAAGAGAAACGTTTTTGCAAGCTTACAGGGCTTGCCCAAGAGGCTGTGGCGTGTCCGTTGCTATTCCGGTATAAAAAGAATCGACCGAGAAGCGGGCGTTTGCGGGGGCGGATGAATTCGACTTGACGGATTGGCGTAGAGGACGAGGAAGAACGGTCTGAGTGAGAGGTACTGGGGCGGAGTCCAGCTCCACGTGAGTAAATAGGTGGGGATTGTGATTGTGCATGTTAGTGCCGAGACGAGGGTCCGGAGGGGGGTACGCGATATCATAATCCTCTGGGGAGTAAATACGGTGGGAAGCATAGTCATGTGCGGATGGTGCAGGATGACCATCTGGGCCTGGCTGAGGATACGGTTGAAGGGTAAAAGCTTGAGGGTGGAGAGCATAGGCATGGTCTGGATAGTACACAGTAGGTGGAGGGGCGGGGTGCGGGAGTGCGCCGTACTGGGCATGGTCGGATCCATCGTCTACGGATGAGAGTCGGGTGATGGGGGGATCAGCGGGGAAATCGGGCAACTTGTCGAGATATTCGGTGTCCTCTCCATGGGAGCGGGAACGGCGACGGTTTGCGATGAACATGACGACTGCGATCACGCCAGCGATGCAAACAAGACCGACGATGGTAAATGTGCCTGCGACGGCACCGGTGTCGGAAAAGAAGCTAGAGAGGGGGTCAGTGATGGGGCACGATCAGACGTCTGTACGCACCCCGAGGAAGCGGACTGGGTGGGAGTGGACGAAGGGGCGGCGGTGGGTGAGGTGGAGGCGGGTGTAGATGGGGAAAAGGCTTGGGTTGATGCACTAGCACTGCTAGGCAAGGTAATGGGCGTGGGTGTGGAAAACGACGATAATTGTGGCTGAGCAACGACAACAGATGCTGATGTGACGGCCGATGAAGTTGGTGGAGTGGCGGAGGTAGACGGCGACGAGGACGTGGAGGTGCTATGGAGGGTGAGCTTGTGAGTGGAGATGGACGAGGATGGCGTACGGAGATGAAACGACGGTAGAGGACAAGGAAGAAGAGGTCGAGGAGGTGGACGAGGTAGACGAGGTGGGCTGGTCCTCCGTCGACGCGGTCTCCAAGGTGGACTGGGGGAAAAAGGAGGGAGAAGGGGA